>JANHFX010016180.1:83272-96829 GCA_027560015.1 Chloroceryle amazona
CATGGAGGACAGGGAGGTAATCCTAGGTAGTCAGCATGGATTTACTAGGGGCAAGTCCTGCCTGACCAACCTAGTGGTCTTCTACAATGAAGTGACTGCATCAGTCGACAAGGGTAGAACTATGGATGTCATCTGTCTGGAGTACTGCAAGGCTTTTGATGTGGTCCTGCACCTGGGCTGGGGTAACAGCATTATCAGTATAGGCTGGGAGAGGATGTACTGGAGAGCAGTCCTGTGGAAAGGGACTTGAGGGTGCTGGTGGATGAAAAACTGGATATGAGCCACCAATGTGCAATTGCAGCCCAGAAGGCCAATCACATCCTGGCCTGCATCAAAAGAACTGTGGCCAGCAGATCAAGAGAGGTGATGCTGCCCCTCTACTCTGCCCTGGTGAGACCTCACATGGGAGTACTACGTCCAGTTCTGGAGCCCCCAGCACAAGATGTTACATTTATGGAAGGGCCTAATCGCATTCCAACTGAAGGGAGCCTTGTGGGCTTCGGACGATGACAATAAGACCATTTTTTGTGAGAATTCACTCTGGAGGAGGTTTCAGTAAGCTAACATTATAAAAAATAGAAATTAAATTCACAAACGGTATTAGGCCCTTAGGGGGTTATCTTGTAATGCTTCATGGTGAGGTTTGGATAGTGATGGCTTTTTGTCCCACCACTACCAGTATCCTTTCCTCTGCTTGCGTTCCCCTTAGCTATTTTATTTTACTGACCTGTCAGAAGAAAAAAAAAATGAGAAAACCCCCCAAACAAGTAGTTTCCTCCTGGGCTAGGTATGTCACACTCTCTCTGAGGGATCTGAGAAGTGCTAGGACCAGCAGAGGGAAGGGTAGTTATTACTGGAGGTACCAGGGATGGGGACAGGAGTGGAAAGGACCAAGAACACTGCTCTCAGCAGTGGTGTTTACTTATTTTAATTGTTAATTTAGGTATTTTATGTGATGTTTATGTGCTGCACTCAGATTCCTGTAAAGTTCATGACACAACTTTGAGTGTCATCAAGAAACTTAAATTTTCATCTAGTGCTGAAGTTTCTTCTCTGAAGCAATTAAAAGTGATCTGTAGGAGCTCTATGAATCCTGCTTTTCTAGCCAACATAGTACTGTTGAGAACTGAACCTGTTTTATTGACCTTGCAGTAAGTCAGTCTTACAAAAGAGTGGGATTCTGCTTAGACTGGTGGTCTTCTCAGGGGGGAAAGGAAAATCCTCTGATGTTGAATCTTGCCCAGTGAGAAATGCTTGTAACATGTAACTTCTATGAATGGCAAAGGGATAAATGTTCACCTTCAAATAGGGAAATGGAAGAGCTTGGACCATACTGGACTCAACCTGAGGTTATTGTATGGGATACTAGGATACCTAAAGAGTTGGCTGAGTCTCAAAAACATCAAGTTATCTTTATAGAAACTGTGTAAGAGTGGCCAGGTGACTGATGACTGAATAAAAGTAAATTTGATATCAGGTAACTGAAGAAAAACAAATGTTTTTAAAATGGGAAGGAAATGAGAAACAGAAGAATCCTGCTGTTTATATACATATATATATTAGATTTAGACATGTAGATTATTGACAAGTTCCCACACATTACCTGTTCATGCATTTATCCACCAGCAAATGCCAAATAATATAATGAGGCAGAATTACAATAGATTGCTTTATTTTTTTTGCCATATGCTGAGTGCCCACATGTCCACATGTTCATTAGCTGATTGCACATTAATTTTGATGATGAGAAAAATTCCTCATTTGTGTGTGCTTTTATTATTTCTGGGAGATTGACTATTGTGACTTCCAACAACTCATTTATGATCTGTTTTATCAAGAAGAACTTTTTTAGGCAGACATCCATTTTCAGTTTGGGATGGAAAGAGGCAGAATCCAGATACCTTGTTGCTGAACTAAAAACCCAAGCCCAACCCAAAAAAACTTGAACATTCACAAACAATCTTACTTTAGTATGTTACTAAGAATGAGTATTTAGCCAATTAAGTGCTTCTATTCTCTTATGTGCTTACTGACATATACAGTCCAAACATAGTAAAATTTCTTAAGTTTATGTGTAAATTTCATGTTATGTAAAATGTCATACATTATGATAAAACCACTATGTAAATATTGGGTATTAATATTTAACATGAAAGCTACTCCATTAGTGCTATACAAGGTTAAAACATGAATGAAAATAATCATTGGATGAATTGTGTTCCTGTTCTCTTAGTAAAGACCTTACATTTTTCTGTAAGTGGCTGAATGTCAATCATTTTTGATTCAAGGCAGCTTAATTAATTTGTGATGATACACACAGTAGACAGCTTTTAATAGACCTGGTACTTCTTAGGTGCCAATTCACCCTCATGGACAAAAAAGGGTGTAAGTCATACAGCACTTACTATACACTATACACTAGTTCAGTGACTGTCTGCTACTCAGAAGTTAAAAAGAAAGAAAAAAAAAAAAGAAAAGAGAAAAGTAGAAAGGAGAAAAGAGAAAAAAGAGGAAAACAGAAGAGAACAGAGAAAATGAAAAAAAAAAGAGAAAATAAAAGAGAAAAAAAGAAAAGAAAAAAAAGAAAAGAAAATGACAAAAATAAAGAAATGAAAATAGGAAAAGAGTAAAGAAGAAAAAAGAAAAGAGGAAAGAAAAAAAAGAGAAAAAAAGAAGAAAATAGAAAAGAAAAGAAAAAAAGAAGAAAAGAGAAAAGAAGAAAAAAGGAGAGAAGAAGTGGTTTCTATTCTATGGCTAGAAGATTTAGGAAGCTTTGGAAACTTTATGTTTCGTACCAGGGTATTTCTCTATTTCTATTTCTGTAGTTTAAATCATCTTATTACTGTATTTTCTAGTACAAAGTTCTTTTGTTTCAATATTGTGGTGCCAAAATTTGCCATGATGACAGCTTGGTCTTGCAAGCTTAGTTTCAGTATTTTGTAAAATCTGCTGAAGGGCAGAAAATAAGGCTCTGGAATCAGAGCCGCCCTGTCCTAATGGCGATATTCCAGCTGGGACTGTGATTGTGTGTTCTTCAGAGTAGTTCTGATTTGCCCTAAGGTATTTGTGTCCCACAGCATGCGTTAAACTCTTTAAGGGTGATAAATTTGCCAAAAAGCTAGCTTTGTAATTGTACTGTTAAGAAAAATAAAAATAAAAATGCAGTACTGGATTAGAAATTGCTGTGCTTCTCACAACCTTCTAAAATTCTATTTGTTGAAGTTTGCTGTTTGCTTTGTCTGAATACAGCACGTTTTTTTTCAAAATTTCCATTTTAATAATGCATCCTAGAAGTGCCTTATGAAAGGCAAAATAAATGATACAAGAGATTGTCAATGTTCTATTTTTCTTTGCTGAATCTGTTTCACGTAAATAGAAATATATATTTCATGCAAAAGAAATATTTGGCTATCATCAAAAACATATGCAAGGTTTGTACTTATTAGTTCTATTTTGTCATGTGAACAGGACTTAACATGAGTCCTGGTTTCTGGATCGGGTAAAATTTTGATAGTCTTGCATTCCCAGAGTCCCCTTGCCTAAAGAAAAAAAAAAGTAATGCCAAAAAACATCTGATCATATATCAACCAAATGTCACTTCTAGTTTCAGTGAGTTAGATTTGTTAACAATATGGTATGCAACTAATATAAATAAGAAATCAAAGAAATCCCATTTTAACTGATGGGGGGATCCCTTGGTCCATTTTACAAGTGGCTCTGTGAAAATATGTGTAGAAACCATTTAGTATAAATGGAAGCCAGTCTGAAGTCTTTATTTAAAACAAAAATAAATAATTACTTTTTTTTTATTCTTATTGTGAGACATGTAGGTGGGATCTGCCCTTCCCTTTCCAACTACCATTGACTTTACAAAGTCTACTTGCAAAGTCAGTGTTAAGAGTTTGGCCTTTAGAAACAGGCAATGTTTTTTCATCTCTCAGGAACTAGAGATTTGACTTCATGAAGCTTTGCTTGTCTAGCATGGCCATTAAAGACCAGTCTTAAGGTGTAAGCAAAGGAGATGATTGCCTAGATCACTGAGCAGCTGGAGCCAAGCCTGAGAGTGCTTGCTGCTGCTCTCAGGATTTACTGCCTCACCATTTATTAATTCAGTGGTAGCAGGAGCAGAAAGCTGCTTCTCTGCAGGTCTTTCTCTGTTCATACCATTCCCTGCATGTTGCTGTCTGCTCCTTACTCTGCTTTACTACATCTCCAGAAGCCTCCAACCAATACAGATATGTATCCTTCACTCTTCTTATTTATATTTATCCTATACTCTTATTTTAAGCCCCTTGACCCTAATCTTACAAACTCTTAAACTCATTAGGAACAATAACATTATGCATGTGAGTTTCTCTGATTATTTCAGTAGACTGGCTAATACATGGAAATACTGCCATGCTGATGTATCAAATGAGGTTTATTTAGGATGGTAGTTTTTATCAAGAACCACGATTAAGATTCATTTGAATGTGTCTTCTACAATAATATATCTCCTACATTAATTATGGTCAAATATAATTTTCTTTTTACAGGGGAGATTTTCAGCTTGACCTGGGGTTTCTAACTTGAAATACCAGTGCCTAATATCCCTGTTCAGGAGGGGAGGAAAAAAAAAAAGAAAAAAAAATCTGTCTCCACAAACATCAAGAAGTCCAATTATCCAGTGTTCATGTTCAGATGCTCTCTATGATTTGTTTCTGGCTGCATAGCCAGTTGTATGTTAACAGGAGGCCATGTGTGCTGCAAGGCATGCATCTGAGATTAATAAAATGTTATGTTGCTCCAGCAAGTGTGCATGCTTCATTCCTACAGCAGCTGACGTCACTGGGAGTGCTGAGCCCTCCCACTCCTCCTTGGTAATTGATGGTGACGGGTTCTCTGCTGAGCTGTAACCTAACATAGGGACTGAATCAGATCAACAGCTGAGAGCAATCGCCAGCAAACACTATCGCTCCATAGAGATAAACGCTGGGCACTTCAAACCAGACCTTAGATGGACAAGGAACTCAAATAATGGTTAATACAGGCTGATTTGCTGAAGTTTTTGCTGGTGCACTACTTTGCATCGGAGGTTTTGCTCCTGTAAGAAGCATTGCTGCTGCTGGAAGGGCTGGCCCACTTGGAGGAAAGCTGACATGCTTGACAGACGCCTGATGTCTCCTCAAACTAAGCATATTACTCCTGGGGTAAGCATATGTTGAAGGAGTGCAGGCCAGATGCTTGGAAGCCCTTTAATTTTATAATGCAGTGTGCAGGCTGGCTTGCAAGCTAACTTAATTACAGTTAAACTGTTTCACTTTGCTCTCATCTAGCTAAGATCAAATGTTGTTGAAAAATGTGCTAGCCTTTTCGTGGAAGTCCAAATTATACTTTTGAGTTTCCTTTTTCTGAAACATACTAACTTTCTATCACATTGAAAAACTGCAAAAAAAATAGAGTTGAGGGGAAGGGAAAGCACTCACAGGTGACTTGCTGAGAGTGCTTCTGTCTGTAACCGTACTGAAATAGTTAAAATGAAGTATCTTGCTATTTGTTCTGTGTTTTTGGGAACTGTGCTTAATTATTTTATTCTCAATACGAGAGCAATGAGACTCTCTGGTGGCAGTTGTTTGAAGTACATTCTCTTTAAAGACACAAATGGGACACTATTATATTTGGTTTGGGACAAGGTTGTGACATGCTCATGAGTTTTGGTTTGACAGCATTTGAAAAGGTATGTTAATCCTGGGGCCAGGGACTTCTTGTAGCAGATACAGATATGCTACTACAGCTGTGCTTGTGAAATAAAATTTAAATAGATAAGTGTTTTTTTGGAAAGTTATAATTGGATGTGTTTTGATTGGGGTTTGTTTTGTTTCTGTTTTTGTTTGTTTGTTTGTTTGTTTGTTTTTTCTTCTTTTTTTTGTTTTTGTTTTTTTTTTAACATTGTAGAAAATAAAGGATGGAGATTAAAATAATAAAAGTAATATAGGCATAAACTTAAGCCAAATATTTGTCCTAAATTTGCTGCTTTCTGTAAATTTATGAGAGATCTTAATACAGTTGCAGTGAAAGAAGTCTACAGTAGGCATGACAGTAGCTGTCCACAGTTACTCTGAGAAAACCCAGGAACTATAACTTGTGTAATGGCTTCTCCACAGCCGCCTTCTAGAAGGAAATTCTATTTTGGATCATTCCTGTTCCTGGATTACTTAGGGATCTCCACACAGGAAGCTGGGTAGTTATTGCTAACATCCATTCTATCCTCAACTTATGGACAACTTTCCTTTACTCAAATTAGAATGTGCTCATAAGTTTGTGGGGGGAATAATGCAATGATGGGTCTTAGAGGAAGTGTGGCATGAATCAGGAAGTTACACAACTACCATACACAACTCTACTGGACTTGTTTTCAATATGGAATTCAGAATAGCAGAAATCTAGCTAGAGTCACAAATCATTTAGGTTGGAAAAGACCCTTAAGATTATGAAGACCAAGCATAGCTATAGCTGCCTTTAGCCTCTTCTTATGTAGTTAATATAGTTAAAAGCTTAAGTCTTTAAGTTTTTAATATATATCTTTTCCAAGCAATTCTTAATAGTTCTGATGAATGTGTTTTGAGGTTCTGTGACAATCTCAATACAATTATAAATGGGCAAAAATTGGAGAATAACTATTGATCAGAAAGAGGCATAAAATTTTAAAAATAAATTAGGAAAACACTGCTTTCCTAAAGAGAAGCTACCTTATATCAGAATTTAGCACAAATAATGTTCATGATTCAGTGTAACTTTATCATCTTTCCGTCTACTGGTCATCAGATAATGTAATCAAGGGGAAAGTGAGTTTTATTCATCTGGGCTATAGAGTAAACCAAATCTTTTCCCTCCTATCACACCATGAAGAAGTCTGAGCTCTATTTGACATAGTCATAGAGGTCCTGGTTGACAAAGGAAGAGGTTACTGTTATCAAAGACTGGAACAGACTTGGTTGAATCACCATCCTTTGATGTATTTACGGATATGGTGTAGTAGTGGCACTGGTAGAGTTAGGTAACAGTTGGGCTTGATCTTAAAGGTCTTTCCCGGCCATAGCGATTCTGTGATCCTGTGTGATACTGTTTGACAGGGTAAGGAGATTATAGGAAGTGGTGCTGTGGATGTACAGCCCTTGAGAGCTAAGAAGCCGCAACAAAGCAGGATAGGTGAAGTAGAGCACAGGCAGAAAGTAGTAAATTTTGGCTGAAGAGATTCAGATGTGGATATTATGTGGATTTCTGAACATTTTGTCAACCCTTCTTCTAAAGTGATGATTCATGACTGTTCTTTTCACATTTCCTCAGTTTCTATCCTAGTTTCTAAATGTGTCATGAGGGGAAGAAGACCATTTAGCTTTGCTAATGTGAATTTTCAGTGTAGACATTTCTTGTTCAGAAGCATTTTACAGGAAGCTGTGCTTGCAAATTAACTTGGTTTTTACCAAGTAGTACTAGTCCTCAAACATTATCTAATTGAAAAAGGAATTGCTTAAATGGCTGAGAGGAAATTAATAAGAAGATTGGGAAGATTAAAAAAAAGAGATATAGCTTGTGAACTTTCTCAATTATATGTGACAAGAAATATGAATAAGTAAATTGATTACTGATGAGAAACTCTTAATGCCAGGTGTCACATCAAATGTGGATACAAATTTCATAATTGAAAAGTAATTCAGATAACTATTTAATGGGTACTTCTTTCTTAGTTGCCTGAAGTTAGCAACTCAGATGTCCCTTGTAACAAGTTGAACCATGAAGTATTCAAATCAATAGTGAACTATATACTTGCTGCTGCTGTTTTTTATTCTGGAATTCATAAACTTGAAAGGGTCAAATCTGCTATTTACTTCAGAGGATGGAGAGTACAGAACTGCAGCATAAAAAGGGTGTAAAAAGAAAGCTGGTAAAATGCCTTGAAACTTCCATTGCATTCAAATATACATTTTGTAGGCTATTAAACCCCTGGGCTGCCTTTCTTTGCTATGGGCCAAAATAAAGATGATATTTTGAATTGAATTTTGAAAATAGTTGTTCTAATTACATATGCAAGTATGACTTTTTCTTTTTTTTTTTTCAATTACTGATTCCTAACATCCTTTGTTATAAGTACAGTATTTCTTTGCATATTTTCTGTGCCGCTCGTGTTGCATGTACACTGTGTGAAAGCCTGTGGTTTCTATCGTACTTGCAACTGCATAATAACAGCAACCAATGTTCTATGAAAAAGATAGCTGAAAATTCTCCATACTGACTAACAGACTAAATGTTTATGTTGCTGCTCACGCCATCACCTTGTATTTAGAAAAGCTGCTGAGTACTAAAGAGTATGGACAGTCTTTGTATAACAGCTCTGATTTTTTAGGTTGATTTCCTAAGACAAGATTTATGCAATCCCACTTTCCATCTGTTAGTTGTACTTCTCAGTAACTTCAATCCAATGGCTAATTTAAATCAGTCCTGCAGAGGTCTCAGAAGTACTGAGTGCTGGTAACAGACCTTCTTGGGGGCTGGACAGAGCTGTTAAAGCCATTTGCTTAACATGCCACTGTGTGAGAGCAAAGGCTCTTTCCTCGCTCAAAGGATAGCATGCAGCCAGCTGATGAGCACGACTTTAACTCCAGAGTACCTGAAACAAATGCTGTCTCTTGTTCAACCAGCAACTCACAGAAAGGCAAGGGAAGTTTGGGGAGGGGAACCAAGGGTACAGAGCATGTGGTGTGTAGGGAAAATGAGAGAGCTGAAGGTATTGTGGAGGTGTGTGTGGGAAATCAGGCTTCATTACTTCTGCTCTTCACAAAACAACTTGTTTTTCTTCAGCTCATCATTAATGATACATTGCATTTTGCAGTATTCTGAATGTTTTGAGGCTGCTGAAATGATGCTGACAAATGATCAATTTACAATATTAATTCCTTAAAGATCATTATCTTGTTAGTTAATGGTATTGGAATCAGAAAAATAATATATAAGTTTAAAGCTCTGCTGGCAATTCTAGGTATAAAAGCTAAATTTCACTGAGTAGGCTCATGCTTATCAAAGGATATCGGCAGAAAGACTGTCTCACTGTTAGAATAGTTGTAACGTAGTGTCTCCTTTGTTTGACAAAGTCCTCAGTCAAGTACGTGGTGTTGTTTCTGTGCAATTCAGCAGACGTGTAAGTATGCATTTCAGTAGCTGAGTTCACCAGGATAGAGCTTCTTTGAAAATCTGTGTGACCCAGACAAACTTGGACTTTACATTTTTCCCTCTTATTAAGAGCCTTATGACTGGGGAGTTGGACTAGATGACCTTGAAATGTCCCTTTGAACCCAAGCTGTTATATGAACCTATGATTTTGCTTATTTAAGCGCTATTCAGTGACAGGGTTTTACTGAAATATTCTGGTGGTTTCTTTTTGTGTCACTTTCACATACAACTTATCATCATATGATAATAAAATATGCATATCTTTCTTGCCTGTTAATAATATAACAATGAAATTACTATTTTCAAATCATAGTATTATTTGAAAGAGTTATCTCTTCAGTATTTGTTCTCTAAAAATTAGTAAGTGAATATATATACGGCATTTGAAAAAGTAGCATTTGAACATTTTCAGTACTGCTTAGCAATATTTCCAGTTGGAAACAGGGTCATTTTGGCATGTTAGAAACAGGTTAATGCTTAATTATATAATAGCTTCAATAGCTCATGTTACGGTGCAATGCTAGAAAAGTCCCTGGTAGTTTGTGGTAGTTCCTGTACTTAGTTACAAGTCAAAGTGACTTCTCAGTCTCCAGCTTTGAGAGAATAGCATCTGGTGATCATCAAGCTGCTTGTAGCACTTGAAATATTTCAGTGCACCCAGAAGTAGACAGGTGCTGATTGTGAGAGTTAAAAGCCTTTCACTGAGATTAAATCCCAGTGTTTATTTAATGTAGCATTCAGTGTAGCAGCATGTAGTAGTGACATTATAAATTAGTAACTTTTTTAGTAGAAAGCTGTATTTTTAAGGAACTATAGCCATCACATCATTCCAGGATTGTGTAAGTTTTGGATATTTCATTTTGGGATCTTGCTGTTATCTTTGAAGCCTGGTTCTATATTGAAGATCTCGTGCTCAAAGGCATACGCATTTCTCTTCTTGCAATTAATAAATATAGCAAAGCAAACATTTAAACTCTGTTTAAATCTTCAGGGTATTTCTTTTAAATGTGCTTTTTCTAACCATTTCAAGGTCTGACAAAATTCACATCTGTTTCAGAGGTGTTTGGCTGCACATTCAGTTGCAGGTGACTTGTGTGAGCATCCTAGACTACCAACAGCATCTTGAACACTTGACTTGTACTTTCTCTGTGCTTCACTGCTGCAAGGCTACAAGAAGACAATGTGTCCCATGACTCTGCATTACCTTTAAAAAATGAAAATAAAAAATCTTACCCACTCATAGGAACAATCACCCGTGGGCAGATCTTCCAACTTCATAACGTTTATAGCACTTCTCCAATATCCCATGTGATACAGAAGATCCATAATACAACAGGCGTTTGTATTATGTATCCATAGTATAAACAGTTCAAACCCTTGCTGTGCTCCTGACTCTCTTTGTGAGTTGGGTTAAATGTTTTAACATCAGACTGAAAGAAGAATGGCATCTTGTTATTTCTGTGACACTGTGAGAACATACTCATGTTATCTTTCAGTGCAGGAGGAGATAGCATGTGCCCCTAATGCATGTATGTTGGCAAGCTGAGAAGTTTAGTCTGCTGTTAATGTTATCACTGCTGTATCCTGAAATAGAAAACTGCAGGCAGATTGGATTGTGTTAGAGAATGGTAACCATAATAACCAGTAACAATCTGCAAATGATAAGGAGCTTTAGTGTTTAAAAATAAAATTTAAATAGCATTCCAGTAGTCCCATGGGTATACTTTCAGATTTTATTTTACTATGCATTCATTTTAAGCTTGTTCTTGAGACCTAAGTTGTGACATTAATCTTAAGGAAGCATTTCATTATTGCGTCTTAAATTAGTTGACATTGGTGTATTATATGCCAAAATTAAATCTCATAGAATAAAATGTTACTTATCAACCCTGTTTCAGATGTGCACCATCTCTAAAGGAGAATTACAAATGTCCTATGTGATATATGGAATTTTATGGAAGGAGGTGGACTTTGATTTCTTGGCTAGATGTAAGAATACATTCAGAAAATAAACATTCATCTCCAGCAGACTTTATACATCTTGATGGTTTGGAATCTGCACCATGTTCTGGGATGTGGCCCAACACTTCTGCTGATATGAAAATTAAAACAAACAAAACCCTTTTAACATGACCCAAAGCATGCTGCTTTTTTTTTTTGCTTTTTTTAGTTTGGTGGGGAATGGGGATGCTTTGAAAAGAAAGGAAGATGTCATTCAAAAGAAGGGAAAGAGTAGGTCCAAATTTTGTCATGGACCCTCCATCCTCATTCTTCCCTCCCCATCACATACAGATTGGAATGCTGAACATGAGTCTGGGAAATTCAAACTGAATTATTTACCTGTCATGAAAGTATATGAGCAGTGTGGCGCTACAGTCAGGCTGTTAACTCTTCTGGGTTAACTTGTTTTCAATCTCCCTTGCTGAGACAGTCCTATCATTTTCATAAAATACTTTGATGTTTCTGAGAATACAGACTCTTATTTCCCAGTTCTTAACTGACAAGACACTGTACTGCACTCAGACAGTAACAATGGCAATAGGAAAAACTGGAAAAGACCATCCTTCTGGATGCGATGATTGATGTTCAGAGAACAAGAAAGCCTGGGCTTCAGATTTTTCCTGTAGCTCTTTCAGGACAGTGCCACTCCTGGTGGTGTAAGCAACCCACCCACATTTTATGCTGCAGGAAATGTGGTGCCCACAGTTATCCTGACCATCACATGAGAAAATCAGTGGGAAAGCTAAAATTCATAGGAAAAATGGAAAAATTATTTGCTAATCATTATTTTCCCATTTAAGTTACACTGCTAAGAATTTATTTAGTGCTGGTGTGGGATAGAATAATTTAGATGGTAGGTAATTAAAGAGAAATAGCTCTTGCTTTTTGGTCCCATATGTGAAAGCGGAAAAGTTCTTCAGGGTTTTGCCACAGGTAAATTAAAAATGAAAATAGGAGCATTGCCAAAGTTCCCTTAAGAATGAAACACTTGCCTTTACAGAAGACAAATCTTGTCACTAGCTGTGCAAAAGAGAGTTATAAGCTGCTGAAATTTTTCACTAGGATTTGAATTTGAATCTGAATTGAGAGAGTCAACTGCTTTCCATTAAGAGTTCCTGAAGGAAAAATTGTTGTTACTGTTGTATGCAAGTTAAAAGATTCTTGTTTATCAAGGAAGGTCTGTTTAGTCTATAAACCTTGACAACCATGTCAGCAGTTTTTTCTATTTGTTTTCCCAAAGGCACTATGTTGAAGTAGTATGATATACAAAGTTATTTATAACAAAGACAATTCATAGCTATGCTTAAAGACATGGGTCAGAGTTTAAATGCCAGACTTAAATGCTACTCTTCTAGACAATTTGAAAAGTCATTATGCTTTATCTTTGAAAATTAAAATGGAGAGATAGATTCACTAAAATGTCAATGGGAACCAGATAATTTTTATATTAATTTGCTACAGTTTCAGAGAGTGGTTGAGGTAGGAAGGCACCTCTGTATCTAGTCCAGTTACCTGCTCAGAGGGAGGCCACCTAAAGCCAGTTGCCCAGGACTCTGTGCAGATAGTTTTTTGAATATCTCCAAGGATGGAGATTCCACAATCTCCCTGGGTAATCTGTGCCAGTGCTCAGTGACCCTCATAATAAAAAAAAGCAAAACCACAACAGAAACAACACAACAAAACAAAACCCACCACCATCCAATTAGTCTTATATAAATAGAATTTCTTATATTTCAATCTATGCTTATTACTTCTTGCCTTTTCACTGGAAGCCACTGAGAAGAGTCTGTTTTCTTTACTCTCTACCGTCAGTTATTATACTCAATAATAGACCTTTATGAAAGGACTCTACAATAACAGAGCAAATCAAGTCCACATATGTTAACACACCTACATTTGCACCTGCTTTCCTCTGTTAACAGATGGTTAATATTTCTAATGCCCTCTTGGCTTCTATAGGTGACCAAGAGCTACTCTAAAAGCACTTGTGTACAGTAGAAATCTAAAAAAAAGTGATTTTATTCTTGTGTTTTACTTATCATTTTAGACAGTAATCTTCACTCTCATGGTCAAGCTTTCAGGTAGTTTGTTTTTCTTTAGTCTGAAGACTGGTTTTTAAGGCCCAGTCTTCATGAATTTGGGTTTGTGTACCTGTGTAACTCTGTCATACATGTTTAAGCACACATTCTGCTGGGAAGTACCAGTGGAAGAGAGGAACAATTCCACCCTTAGCTTTGTTTCTACCTTCTTTTTTCATAGAGACATTGCTGTGCTCCCTGTAGGTCATAGAGTCACACTGCTTCCTTTCTTTTTCTGCACTCTGGTTTTCTACCCTTCATGTTCCCATCA
>JANHFX010016181.1:0-57167 GCA_027560015.1 Chloroceryle amazona
ACAACGTCACTTCCGTCTGCTTGCATCATAACTAAGCGCTGTTAGCTATCAGGCTATCAGGAAAGGGGTCCTAGCTTTCCGTACAACGCGATATCTTCTGGCCGCCAGGCCCTAGCCAGCAACAGTGGCTCTGCAGAACAGCCACAATGCATGGTGAAACCCCACTCTCTGTAAGCCAGGCAGAGTCTGCTCCCTTGCCCTGACAGCTTCTCTAGCCTGGATAGAGCAGGTAGGATATTTTTTCTCACTTGTATTCTTCTATGTCATTACAGGAACAAAAAGAGACTGAATCACAAGCAAAATCAGGCCCTTTTTGTTCCACTTCCAGAAGTAATATTTAGAAAGATTTTAATTACCTTGGTTGTTTGCATCATGTTCAGATAATTAATTCTGTAGTAGAAAATGTTTCATGTTTCCATTTTTGCCTGCCACATCTTGAGATGTGTTCATAACACTCGCATTGTGGTTGGGAGTGGTGTGGAGATATATTCTATTTGATAGATATTTTCTTGAGCAAGATATTGAACATCCATAACAATTCTTAAAAGTTATTAGGTTTAGCCATTTCCAAAGAACAAAGCAATGTATTAAGTTCCTAGTTAATTTGTCTTCTCTTTAATAGCTTCAAAGATATTTTTCCATTCCAAGTTAAAAAAACCCCACAACCCACCTGTGTTCTCTAAGTAATATCTGTAATATTGTTCCTTACAAAGAGTGACAATGCCAGCAGTTGTTCCTTGGCCGTGTTCCCAGCAACTGTAATTTAACAGGTGAGAAATAAAGTATGTGAGTGAGATAACAGTGTGATACTCTAAATTTAGATGATATTGAGGGGTTTTTTTGTAAAATGTAAATATTATTTCTGGTTTTCCTCGGAAGGCATGGAGAGTCTTAGTGTCATCTTTATTAAAAAAGAAGAAAGTTCTGGAGTCTGAAAAAAAAAATAATCTAGCTTTTTAGATGTTGTTATGAATCAAAGAACAAATTTTTTATGTTTCTTTGTTTTGCAATCTTCTTATGAAAGATAGATCTTTTGGAGCTGGTGTTAAGAATGGTAGCCAGGAGCTAGGGTGTTAAATGATACTTATATATTGTACTTGATTAAATTCCCATTTTAGCTGGCTAAAGAGATCATTTCTGCTCTGCAAGAAGTTTTGTGGAAGACAGTGAGGCTACTTAGCTTTTTGCCTTGACTGTTGTCTTGGACAGATCCACCAATATTTGGTCTGTCCAGTAAATTCTGGAAAACCTTGCTACCTAAATGCCTTGTTTGTTTATTGTTGTTTGGTGGCTTAGTTGTTGTTTTTTGTTTGTTTGTTTCTTTCTTTCTTTCTGTGTTTTGATGAAACAACTATCTCTTTGCTGAGTTTATGTATTATCTTGATTTTCTCAGGCCCTGGTAATGATGTTTTGGAAAAGAAGACTATCATGTGGTATTTAGGTCTGTGAAAAAGTAGAGGGTCTGTCCTGGTACTCTGATAGAATCATAGAATACTCTGATAGAATCATAGAATCATAGAATGGTAGGGGTTAGAAGGGACTTTTGGAGATCATGGAGTCCAACCCCTTTGTCAGAGCAGGATCACCTATGGCAGGCCACACAGGAACAGATGCAGGCGGGTCTTGAAAGTCTTCAGAGGAGACTCCACAACCTCTCTGGGAAGGCTGTTCTAGTGCTTTGTCACTCACAGTGAAGTTTTTCCTCATGTCGACATGGAACTTCCTGTGTTTCACCTTGCTACCATTACATCTCATCCTATCACAGGGCACCACTGAAGAGAGAATGGCCCCTTCTACTTGACACCCATCCTTCAGATATTTGTAAACATTAATAAGAACCCCTCTCAGTTTTCTCTTCTCCAGGCTAAGCAGTCCCAGGGCTCTCAGACTTTCCTCATAAGAGAGATGTTCCAGTCCCTTCATTATCTTTCTAGCTCTCCATTGGCCTTTCTCTAGTAATTCCCTGTCTCTCTTGAACTGATGAGACCAGAATTGAACACAGTACTCCAGATGTGGTCTCACTAGTGCAGAGTAGAGGGGAAGGAGAACCTCCCTCAACCTGCTGGACACACTCTTCTTGATGCACCCCAGGATACCATTGGGCTTCTTGGCCACAAGGGCACATTGCTGTTCCATGGATAACTTGTTATCCACTAGGACACCAAGGTCCCTTTCCATGGATCTGCTTTCCAGGAGGTCTACTCCTAACCTGTACTGGTACACGGTGTTCCTCCCCGGGTTTAGGACTCAACACTTATCCTTGTTGAACTTCATTAGCTTTGCCTTTGCCAAGCTCTCCAGTCTGTCCAGATCTCACTGGATGGCAGCATTGCTTTCTGGTGTATCAGCTACTCATCCCAGTTTGGTATCATCAGCCAACTTACTGGTCATTGATGAAAATGTTGAATAAGACTGGACCCAGTACTGACCCCTGGGGAAAACCACTACTTACAGGTCTCCAGCAGCAGATCTATCCATCTGGTAGGTTTCTATGGAGGAGTGTGCTGAGGTGATGGTAATAGTAGGAAAGTTTTTTGGTTGTCTCTTACACAAAGTGATCCCAGAGTTTCAGATCATTTTCTATGAAGATGAAAGATTCCTTTTACTTGAAAAGGCACATTTTGAGGTACAGCAGAAGGCTCTGATGTTGCTAACTGGTATAGCTAAAGGCAGACATAGACTTGATGAATTTAGGATTCTGATCCTGCATCCCTAAAAAGGCAACAAGACCACTTATCATCAGGGCAAAACTTGAGTTTAAGACACAATGACTTGGAGTGCTACATCTTGCAGATAATTTTGGAAGTCTTATCTGTTGTGTCTACAACCAAGAGTAATTATGTAGCAACTGTGATTATCAGATTTTCTCATAATATTAATACAGTCTGTTTATAAAGAGATAATGATCACTTTTTTTCCAAGACTGCAAGAATGCATCTGATCTTATGTAAAATTCTATCTGATCTTATAGATAAAATAATAATTGTCATTGCTTTAGAGAGGAATTAAAATCTCCAATATTCTAAATCAGTATCCTGGTTTTATTACAGTGAAAGATGGGATGTAGTTCATTGTGAAGCCTATCTGTTCATTTCCAAAGACCTTTCACTGCAGAACTATGAAATAGAAAAAGTCTCTAAGGGATGTTTCCTTACACTTATTTTAATGTGTCTGCATTTTGTTAATTTATTTGGAAGTGAGTTTTTAAAGCCAAACATTATTACACTATAATGTTCAGTATTGAACTGCTTTGATTAAAGATATGTCATTGATTTGAGCCTATTAAAAAAAAATTAAGCATCTCAACCTTGGAATTTGAATTGAAATTGTTGTAATGATCCATGTGTTCTCTGCTCTGATGAGCCTGTTTTTCAATATATATTTCAATATTTTTATATTTTAATAACTTCCTTTCTTACCTTCGGTAGGCATTCGTCATTTTGATGGTCTCCACGGATGTCTTAAAACCTAAGCACCTTCTGCAAATGTTATATTAGGACTATAATAATAAAACTCAAACAACAGGAAGTCATAAAAATGATTTTCATGATTCATAAAATGTTTTCTTTCCATTTTAACGAGACGAAGTTTGATATTCTTTCACCATTATCTTTTTACTACTGGAGTCATCCCAATGGTTTCAGTAAAAATGCTTGGAGAACAAAATACTATTCAGTGTCGATAAAATGACAGTATATAGCCTCAGAATGCAGTTATTTCCCAGTATTCGGTATTCCTACTGTAAGTGTCCTTAAAAACAGAGAGAGAGAAAAGGTACAGGGAATAACCTTCCCTTCATATTCATGGAGAAACCAATGACTAACAGAGAAGCTGAGCATTCAGACAGTGTTTTCAGTACGAGCCATCTTTTACATTAAAATAAAAGAAACAGCTGGTTTAGTTTCAGCTTCTGAACTCTTCTTTCTATACCAGCTGCCCACTCAGTTTTAGAATATCAATTACTGTATAGTTATACAGTTCTGTTGCAAATTAATATGTTTGACAGTTTTATTTATCAGAAATTCAAGATTTACTAAGAAAATTAGATAAAGCAAAGGCTGATTTTAGCAGCATTTACTATAGTAAAATGGTCACTTTAATTACAGGTCAGAGGATGACAAGATTCATACTAACTTGCAGTAGCAAGGTATCTCCAGCCAAAACTTGTATATACATAAACACAAAGCGTACAGACATAGAAATACTTAGCCAGTGAAATATGTAGGTGCCCACACTCATAAAAGCAAATGCATAAAACAAACACCTAAACAGGTAGAGAGTTGGGTGAAAGAGACTGGCCTATAGCAAAATTTTCCCCTTCAAGTTTAGTTACTCACAATGCATTAGCTTTTCTCAGCAGGTGAGGGTTGAGTCTTGAGGAGGTGGTGTCTCCCAGGCCTTGTGTTGCATTTATTGGCAGGCAGTCCTGAGAGGTGTGCCAGTTCAAGGGAGGTGTTGGATTTGGCACTGTGGTCCAGGAGAGCTCCAAGAGTCTCATTGCGGATCACTATTTATAAGGTCCGAGATAACTGCCTTTTGTCAGGTACTTTTCCATTTTGTCCTAACTTGAGTGTTGCGATATTCTGGTTTCCACATGTCCAGAACTTACTGGATCTTGGGGTCCTGGCAGCTCCCTTTATACCACAACCCAAGTACAAGTGCATCAGGTTGTAAGAGGGTCGACTGATTATCCAAGATGATCATCCAAGATGATAGGAGCCAGGTGTGTCGAAGGGGATGCCTCAATTCCCTGGTCCATTGCAAGAAGCAGTTGACATTACTGTGTGCAGAGAATAGGGGAGGTAGGTGCCAGAAGCATTACAAGGGTGCCTTAATGCACCCGTACACAGCTTTTCTCAACATGTACTTTTCCAATGCATTGCTGTGTGGCCCAGGGAGGAGAGCTGTACCCTGTATCAAGCAGCCCATGAGTGGAGGGAAATTGTACCACCACAGAAATTACATATAAGTAGTATTATATGACTTAGTGTTTCAGAATCCTTTAGCTGAGTTTATAGTTCAGTCCTTTATAGACAATTACTGGTTATATATCAGGCTGAGGGGAGGCTAGATCAGAGCTCAACTAATCTGTTGATACCTTGGCAATGATCCACTATTTCCTTCAACTCCAAAACAATATCACCTCCAAAGAGGTGACAGCAGTAACTCAAAACCAAAACTTAGGGAGCGCGAGAGACAGGCAAGTAGGCATGAATGTAGATTGAGACTAGATACAAGAAATACATTTTTTAAATTGGGGTGTTAAAACACTGAAACAGGTTTCCCAGAGAGGTGGTAAATGCCTCATCCCTGGAAACATTGAAGCTAAGGTTGGATGGGTGTTGTGGTTTAAGGGTGAACAGACTGAGTGGGGGGAACAGGTGGTAACCCTGTGACCCTAAAGTGTTAGTGGACAACTGGTTTTCCCTCCCCTTCCCTGCCATGCTCCATATAACAAGGTGACAGGGAGTTGGGGGTGCTTTTCCTTCCCAAGCTCTGGGAGCTGCAAGTGCATCTCAGCAGGGCTGGGTCTGGCTCCATGCAATCCATTGCCATCCCAGAGCAAATTTTATATATGGTTCTGTATCCTTCTGCCCTTAATATTCCTTTTTCAATTTTTCTTCTCTAATTATTTACATTTGTTATAATCTTAATTTCCAATCTTGGTTGAGGCATTTTTCTTATTCACCTTTTTATCCTCCCCTGGGAAGGAGGGCGGAAGGGGCTAATAGAGAGAAATCCTGCTCTGTGTTTCATGTGGGCTTGCCCTGAGACTGAAATGGAGACAGTGGGGTCTAGTTAAAGCTGTCCCTGCCCACAGAAGGGGGATTGGAACTAGATGACCTTTAAAGATCCCTTGCAACCTAAACCATTCTATGATTCTAAGTGCATAATGCACAGATCAGAGCACCAAGCTCAGGCCAGGAAGATCAAGCTTTCTTCCTCACTTTGCAACTGATTTCTTCACTCAGTGTTGTGCTTCCATTTCCCTGATGTTTTTGTTTCTTCCTTTCGATTGATAACTCAGTGACTAAAAAAATGCTTCTAAAAATCTAGTGTAGGCCCCCTAAAGTGACCTCAAAACTGTCTGGGGCCTTCAGGAGTTATGCAAACACCAAAAATAACTATTTTTCCAGATGCAACTGAAAAAAAAATAAATCCACAAGTGACAAATACTTTTGTTAAGGTGACTGATCTTCATGCTTGAGAAAGAGCTGACTGGTGAGCCAGTGCTCTCTCTGGGAGAGCTACTATTTCCTGGCAGTAATCAACACTGGCTGTCAGCTATCTATCAAAACCAGGAAAAAAAAAAAAAAAAAGAAAAAACAAGGAAAAAATCATCACAATCTTTGCACAGCACAGGCCGGCAACATTCTGGGGAGAGGAAGTAAGTTATAAATGGGATGCTGCCATGAGGCATATGACTGGGACACAGTAGGAGATTTCCTTTTTGTATAACAGCTTTTAGGGCATGAGCTGCTGGTACCCAGGAGCCATATGGTATTGGGTATTCCGCCACCTGCTCTGGAAAGCCAACATGAAGCTGGTTGCTAGCTCCAGCCATAGATTATTTTCCACAGGCCATAGGAACAGAACATAAACCAGGGGAAAATGGGGAATGTCACTGAGTAGCTCAATTTCTTTTACTGGAATTAATCATCAACTGATGTAGTCCTTGGCTTCAGTTTGGCTGCTGTACAAAGACTTTGAAGGTGCTTATCAGGTTGCATTCTTCATGATTTCATATGTCTTTATCTGTCTTTTTCTACTACTGCAGCTGGTTTACCTCAAGGTAATAAATAGGACATCATTGTTTAAGAATTTTGGTTATTTTCTTTTTATTTTTAAATACTCCCTTCCCGAGTAAAAATGATAACCTGTGGCAGACTTATTATTAATTTGTGAGAAGAATGCTTAAGAACTACATTTAATTTAGATACTCTTATAAAAAGCTTATAGTTCATTTCATCCAGGCACCTTACAGACATCATTCATATTTCTTATCCACCCCTTTTAGTTTTTGTGACCTTGTTGGTACATCAATCAGAACCACTAGAAAGCTTTTTTTTTAATTTTATTTTTTTTCCTCAAAGATTTAGCCCATCATGACTCATCTGAGTATTATTTGTAGTATTTACTTTATGTGTCTGGTTTGGGTATTTTTTTTCATAGTGACTATGGGTAAGTGGAATGCAAGCAGGCATTATGGAAAAACTTGGGTAATGTAGTCAGAAACATTGATGTATTTGAGTACCTTGCAGGTTGCTCTCCTGTTCCAGTGTCTGTCTACAGACATACTTAATTTAAGATTGCTGTAAATCTGGAAATGTTTTAAAGATGGTTGACTAACACACTTTCCAGAGCAGAGGGAGATGAGATCAAAATGTATTTGTATCATCAGAACAAGGAAGGATATACAGAGAGTTAGTTTTGGTTGAGTATCATAAATATACAAATGGTTAAACTTAGAAATAGAGGGAAGAAAGAAAGGAAGTGTTCCTCTGACTCTGAAGGAGACATTTTCCCTTAAGTCTGCTATTCTGATGAGTCAAAGTAAGAAGCTGGTGATAAGTAGTGAAATAAATTGGTGGTAATAACTATTAATAAATATCAGTTACAATAATGCCTAATTGTCCTTGGTATGTGTTTAACGGACTCTTACTGTAAGCTACAATGGAAAGAAATATGCCTTGTACAAGAAGTATCAAAATCATAAATGTAGTGGCAGTCCTCAAGCATAGCCTGGAGCACAGGTTAATGTGCAAAAAAAAGGCTTAAAAACACCTTAGGGTGTTGGTGTGTTTTTCCCTTCAGTATTTCAGCTGGGCAATTCTCACTTAAATCAGAAGGGAAGGATGGCTGGTGTGAGTTAAAAAACAAATCCCAGAATTTGCAAGGCTGAGTTATGCCACGAGCGCTTTTCCACATGATTAATTAAATGCTACTATAAGTCTAATAGGTCAGTGTTAGTTTTACAGGAGCTCCTCTGAAGCTAGTTGAAAATGTCCTGTCTCCACTTTATCACTCAAACCATTTTTGTTGTGCTTCTTTTGCAGCTAAAACCTGTTTGCTTTCTCAAGATACATTGTTGTACTTCCCAGAACATGCTCTCTGTTTACTGGGAGCAAACGGTCCAGGGGAATGAGTGCTCGATGTGATGGGCAACATATGGGATCGAGTGAGACATCCAATGAATGTGGATGCAGTAAAAGCTGTTCTTTTTCTCAGAATGAATGTTAATGATGTTTCCACAGTTCATGAATAAACTCACTCAGAACATTAAGTTCTCATGGAACCTCTCCTATGAAAGAAATATGCCCATGTTGCTATTGAATCAGAAGCCAGCAGTAGCAACAACAGTTGCTGGCAATATAAAAAAAAAAAAAAGTATTGTGTGTGGTTTTTTTGTACAGTTAGTTTAAAGTCCTGAATATATCAATGCAGAAATACCCTAGCTCTGTATACTGCCAGCATGTGGTCCATGCCTACAGGATCAGAGCATCAGCCAGCTCATATCTCTGTCTGTGTCAAGACTTGTTGATCCAGATCAGGCTTTTTCTGGCCATGCCATATGCCCAGATTTTCTTTCTGTGGATAGCAGTGAAATGAGATGTGCTCCACAGTATTGTGTCAATATGCAGTCCAAGGGCAAAGCTGGAATGTACTTACCTCCCACAACTGACCTTTGCTTTGTCTCCTGTCTGACATTTCATCTGTTAAGGTCTCCCATAAAAGCTGCTTGGCCCTTCTCTCTCTTTTTCGAATGTGGAGTAATAAATGAACTTTCCTCTCTGATCATCAGCAAGTGGCTTTCTCACAAAGATGCATCTGCGAGTTTATAGCTTGGAGAAAAATAGATTGAGTATGGAATTTGAATTTTGGTGTGAAACAGCCACAGTCTGGAGCTGGTGAAGCTTTTAGTATCATGGAACTCTGGTCAAAAGTTGGACAGGTCAGTTATTACTGTAACACAAACAGGTAACTAGAGGCTACATTCATGGTTCTAACAATGACAATGTTTATAATTGTTTTATTATTACATGCTGCTACCAGTAAGAAATATCATCATCTAATAAGTAAATATAACTCCTTTAAAGAAATAAAATAGGGAAAGTATTTCCATACATTTTGATATTGCTGCAAGTGCCACCAAAACAGCAATCACTGCCTTTTTGTGAACATCCCAGTGCAACAGCTATGGAGAAGCCACAAGAGTGCAAGTCCACACCGGCTTTCTATATGTTTGTTCTGGACTGGAGTGTGAGAAATGAAGATCTCATGAGCTCTCACGAAGGTGAAATCTGAGGATGCTTTTGAGTGCTGCATCATTTTTATGCCTGCATAAAATGGACGAGGTGGACAAGGTTTCTGAACACTCTCAAATTCAATGCATAATTCTGACAGGAATGAGGGGGTTTGGCTGTTTTTTGATCCCTACCTGGTCATGCTGATAGAAAAACAAGCCCACTAGCCCTGCTATGCTTTCATCCCCATCTCATAGCTTCACCAACAAGACTCTGCAGGCAGATTGTCAAATGTCAATTTGGTTTTCCATCAAACATCAGAAAAAGGTAAGAATGATAAAGACATAATGGATTGCTGTGATCTCTTAAAATGATGTTAATCTGTAAATGTTGGATTTGAGGTTAATTCTATTGTCCAATTTTCATTCAGGTGTAAGTGCTACTGGTAATTTCTGAAAATAAGTCTGCCTTTAGAGAGCATGCTGAAGTCCTGTGGTCTAAAGCCTTAAAATGCAAGATATTTACTGCAAGTCAAATCCCTGAGATTTCAATTCATGTCCACTGTGATAAAAATATATTTGTATAAACTCTGCTGCATGTAAATTCATTATGAGGGATAGCAGCCTTGTTTTCTATCTCTAAAAGGAAACAGTTTCAGTAAGGAAGTATCGGGTAAGAATGGGCTTCCACATCCAAAATTTACAAGAAAAGAATGCTTCATGACAAACAGGAGATAAAAGCTGCTTTGGACAGCTTACAGATTAAGTAGGTAGATAATATATCCAGAGACAAGCTCAATCATTCAGTAAAGGGCCAACAAAACCCTTTTTTTTGAGTTTGAATTTGATTTTACTCAGTGTGTTTTCATGTTACCAAGACATTCACATGTGGGTTTTTTTTGTCTCCTTTTCTGAATTATAAGTAAGGCAAGTTTTCCTAAACAGGCTGCATCAATTCAGGCATTCCCACTAAAATTCTCAGTGCAAAGTCCTGCAAACTGCTGCAAATAATCCATTATTGGGGTCATCCCTTACGGTTTCTGAAACAAAGCATCAGATAGGAACAGGAACACTGCATAGTATTTTAGTGGTGTTTTCATTAGACAGAAAGAAAATATATGAGTAATTCTTAGTTGAAGGAATTGCATGGAGTTACGTAGTTAACTTCTAATTTATTGCCAAAATTTATTTGCTGTGCAGTGACATTGGCTTCAGTGACCAATGACTCGGATTACTTTTTAAGGAACAATTTTATAGCTGAAAAGACCACTTATTACAGAGCCATTTATAAATTTAAAATGTCTTAAGCTAACAATATGTGATTGCATAGCCAAAAGTGAAAACATTATGGCTTGCTAGAAGAACTCATAACTGTAATACATGGTTATGAAATTGGGCTTATGACAATGAAAACACAGCTTATGTCAGCACACTTCCTCTAATGAGGCTGCAATTGTAATAGAAATCTCTGTGCTTCATCTTACCTAGGCACTCAGCTTATGCCTGTTCTCTGATTGTTCTGATTTCAGGCAGTCACACTATGAAGCTTTTGTATGAATATTTAATACTGTGATTTGCATTACATTGCTGCCTCATTGTGCAAGGGACTGTACAAACCACATGGTGAGAGACAGTCTTGCTGCAAAGAGTTTAAATTTTAAATTGACAGAAGACAGAGAGAGTGGGAGAGGAAAGAAACATACAGACAAGGAAAGAGGCACACCTAAGACCTCCCTGCAAATATGTGTCAGAGAGAGAATACTTCTGAGCCCTGTGGCCTATTCACTCCCTCTCTAGGAAGCTTATTCATGTCTTTGGGTTGTTATAACAACATTAAGCACTCTTGATAATTTACATCTTTACTCATTAACTAGATATTGGCTCCTTCAAAGTCATTCTGTCTGTTTGTATTGTAATGGACTTCTCATCACTAGCAGAAGCAATACAAATATTTCATTCACAAAAGGAAGCCCACGGACAGCTCATTTTAAAACCACAGAACTATCACCTGTTTTCATGCTTTGTGGGCTTTTGTTCTTGATCTAACCTACTTTATCTCCATTTTTGCCTTATGTTGTGCTCAACTACCAGTATACAGTGACACCTGCAATTTCACAGCAGGCCTATGAAGCCCCTGAAAAATTTAACATTTTTTATTTAGATGAAGTTGATAATGATGCCAGTGGTTTCTATACTAAAGTGATCATCTTTTCTTCACTCCTTTTTAATCAACATCATTCATCTATGTCATCATGAGTGCTAAAACTACTTTCAAGAGCAAATTTATTTTGGGAACTAGGTACAGAAATTTGTAATTTGCTATTCCCAGCACATATTTTATTAATGGTTTTGATGTTGCCAGTTATAACTTCAATAACCTTCCATTCAAGCAGTTAAAATGCAGATGATATATTTGTCTCATAATGGTTCTTCATCAATTAATTGGCAAGGTTGGAGATGCTTTGAGCCAAATGATAGCCAAATGTTCTGATGAGCTGTGATAGCAGAACACAAATGCAAGTGAGAAGTACTTGTTTGTGATGTGATATATATGAAGGAAAGTCAACTGAAAGCCATATTTTTGAAATGATGAAAAAATACTTCAGGATTAGACTGCACAGTGAAATAGACACGGTAGTTAGACACTTTTTAAATTTTTTTTGATATTTTAATTAATTTTATACTTTGTATTCAGACTGAGGACAAAGTCAGGAACTTTTCTGGCTAGAATAGAATAGAATAGAATAGTAATTCCATTGTAAGGGACCTAAGGTGGTCATCTAGTACAAATGCTTTACCAGTTTAGGGCTGACAAAAAGTTAAAGCATATTATCATGCTTTAAAATAATTTTATTGTTATACTATGGAACAGGCTTCCTAGAGAGGTCATCGATGCCCCAGGTCTGTCACTGTTTAAGTGACATTTGAACAATGCCCTTAATAGCACACTTAAGAGTGTTGTCCTGGTTTGAGTGAAAACAGAACTAATTCTGTTCAGCGATTTTAGTTCTCAGCTCAGTTCTTCTAACTGCACTTTCTGAAGTCAGCAGCCTGTTTTCACAGACAGTGTCTGCTGCTGGCAGTGATAACACCCCATGTTTAGAGTTACTACTACTGGTTACAGATACTGCTGTGCAAATCAAGGCCACTGCTGGACCTTGTGTACCACACTGGGGGGTGCAGGAAAGTGAAAGGCCGCACCTGCAGGGAGGAGAGCACAGGGCAGGTGACCCCAAACTGACCAATGGAGGATTCCATCCCATATACATCTTATTCAGTATAAAGCTGAGGGATCAGGAGGGTCTTTGGCTCTTCTCTCCCTGCCCCCACCCCGGACCACTTTGCCAGCTTTGCTTGGCTTGACTCAGGTCCTCTTTTGGTTCCTTCTTCAGAGCGTCTGAGAAGGACTCTGTCTGTTCTGCCTTTGATCCTGATCTGTGTGTCCCTGAATCTGGTACCAGAATCCAGCTCCTGAACACAGCTCCTGTCTGCTGCGGGGCCCAGTCTGGGACTCCCCTGGTGCCTGCTCCACAGCACCAGTGGTGATGGTGACATAATTACCGTCAGGGGGGTTGGTTTCAATATTGGTTTTGTATATATTTGTATATATTCAATTTTTATTATTATATTTTTCACTAAAGCTGATCTAGTTTCCTTTTCTAATCTCTAAATGTCCCTCTCCCTTATTCCCTTTCTCTTCTCCTTTGGGGAGGGAGGGGAATTAACAGAGAGTGACTATTACAGGTCTAAGGGGCTGCCCTGACCCTAAACCATGACAAGTGTTTATGTTTCTGTGCATATATATGTGTGCATTATAGCTGTCTATCAATATACCTCTGTGCATTCAAGGTTTTGAAGGCTGTCGCTGTCCAAAAGGACATGTCCACATAAAGTTTCACACCAACAGGAAAGGGAGAGCTTAGTCCATATGCAACAGTATGCATGTGGGTGTATCTCATTCTTCACAGTACAACACAGTAATACAAATGCAATGTATTACTATTTTTATGTATTGTTAACATATAAATACTTGCATGTATACATGTGTTTCTATATTTAAAAGGAAATGCTCCATGAAGACTTTTCAAAGTCTAGTCTAGGGATGGAGGTTGTCTTCCATCAGGGGAGCAGACTGTTGTGTTTACCTTTTATGCAACTGAAAGGAAGACATTTTAGGGGTCCAGTTCTGTGGTTCCTTTGTCTTAGCCATGTAACTTCTAGAAAGTTGTTATTTACATCCTTTGGCCTGAGTTTTCTCATTTCCTACCCCTTTTCATAGCCACACCTTTAAAATGCACAGGTAATGAAGCTGTCCTTCTTGTAATAAAGTCTGTTATTCAGTTCCAAAACATTACTCACACATGCACACAATGTTTAAGCTGAAAGAGCAATGATATATTTTCAGATGGAAGAACTACATGAATTGTCATTTTAAAGAATCTGTAAAAATGTGTTATCAAAAATGTAAGTCATGTCCTGTTCTAGAAGGTGACTAAATTGTTGGTCTATTCTTGCTTTTTATATATATTCTTATAACCACTTCTGCATAGCAAGTGAATAGTATTATCATCTCCAGGAAGAAAAGAAAATAAAGAAGAAAAGAAAGCCCAACAACAACAAACAGTTCCTAATCATCTTGCTTGAAGAGAGATGCTAGCTGTGAGCCATTAATGTGTGTGGAGAGAGATAATTAGAAGAAAAGCAGAGATTAAACAAGAAAATTTAATTTATGTGTGGAAAGGCATATGCTCTAAGATAAATGTTTAATCCAGAATATTTAACTATTTCATTGCTCAGTGTCAGTCTGCTAGTTCAAATGAAACTGAATGAATACAAGCAGAAGCTTGTGGTCTCTTTAGGCTTTCCTAAATAAATACACTTGCTTCTTGTTTTATGTTGGGATGATAAACTCTGAAAAGTAAGGCTAATTTTTCCCCTTTTTTTTTTGGTACCTACGTCAGACAATATCTCTTGAATGCCAATATACAAATACATATGAATATTTGTAAAGTTGTAGAGTAGCTACCCTTTGTAATGGTTCAACACATTATCAGTAGACTGGACAGGAAGTCATTTTTTCCAATAGAGTCATATTCTCTGTGGAAAGAAAAAAATAAACAGAGAAGAGTCCTGGAGAGTGTGATACCAAAGGCATTTGGAGACATTGATTGTTACGGTGGCCCACAAGTCCCATATGGCTTTCTACTTCTTGGCTACTGAACTCAATGTCTACTCCTGACCATGCAGGTATTTCTTATCTTTCAGAAGAAAGGTGCTCCTGAAGTTTCAGGGAGACTGAAAAACTGAAGCTACAGTGTGAAGATGATTCTCTTTTCTGGGTATTCATAGGGTGTGAATTATGGAAACTGTTCAGTTGTGCTGACACCATGCTGGTTGCTGTTCAAAGACTTTTCAAGGAGTGGAGTTCTTCCATCACAGGCATCTGCCAGACATAAAGACAATAGAGACAGGTAGGTCCTAACTGCAGAAGTCACTGCTCAGATAGAGAGAGATAGCTTTGGACTGCTAGGTACTTAAATGACTCTTTTCTAAATCAAATCCACTGTCAAAGAATGAATGTAAAAAAACAACCCAACAAGCCAGTAAGTGTCAATTTCATCCTCATATATACATACAATACAGTCACAACACAGTGTTTTGGCAGCTATCTTACCATTTATGTTAATTGACTGGAGACTGATCCTTAATATGTTATATCAAAGCTGATTTACAGTCTTCTGTAAAAATCTAGGATCATTCAGCAGGCAAAAAGTGTAAACATATGACTCAAGCACACTGAGACAATAAAAATACTTGAAAAAAATAATGAGATTCAGGATACTTAGAGCATGTGAGGCCTTGCATTTTTTGGATGTGAAGTTCATACAGCTCCTATATTGGTTCCAGTATTTTTCTCGACTGGACTTCTGTGTGACTTTATTGACCAGGTTGTGATTTACAAGAATGTAATCAAATTGAGGAGCCAGACCATAGCAATCTCAACATACAAAGGGCTCTGACTAGCTCTGAATCTCAGCACATCTAGTACTTAACTGTTAGTTTTGGTTTTTTAATGTTTATTGTGAAAGGGAACACATTAATTAAAAGCATAATTTTGTATCATAATAGGTGTGATTTTGAAGTCTGACTGGAACAGAAATATCACAGTTCTCCTGTCTGGTCTTACTAACTTACTAATGAAATAAAGAATATTGAATGCAAGGGATTTTTTGCTGTCTTTTTTTCCCTAATTTCATTGAAAATAAATCTTTCATTAAGGTATATTTAAGTATATGTTATGCTGAAACACTCAAAACTTCAGGAGAAAACTATATGATGAGGATGCAATGAATTGCAGTCTGATTATCCCCTACCAAGGGGAGAGTGACTCATTCATGTGTAGATGCTGCAAGTAGAGGTCTGCTTTCAGTCAGAGGAATCTCACCAAGATGACAGTGAGGTCTGAGGGCAGTTTTTTTGGGGCACGGTAAAAGCTCTAGGGGGTTTCTGATGTCAGTGGATTAAAAATTAAAAAAGTGGATTTGGGACTCAGCGGGGCTGTGAGATGTGGTAATGGGAGAGTGACAGGAGCTTATTGCTGAATGTGTTAACAATTTGCATCACTCATAATTTCATGTACAATAAAAGGGGAACAAGCAAGGGCTGTTAAAAATCAATACTGATGCCAGGTTCAGTTATATGACAGAGAGGAAATTTTCTAAAACCTGACATATTAAATCTGCTATTATAACTGAAATCAGCTGCTAATATACATGGATAAAGTATCAGTGCAGCTAAAGAAAGGAATCTGCACAGGCCATAGCAAGCTGTTGTGTAATGCACAAAGTGTGGGTATGCTGTATCTAACTTCTAATGCCCTCAGTACAGCTTACATGTCAACAGACTGGAGCTTAGGGAAAAAATTCTCAGCAGCATCTCAGTAGCTCATCACACAGTAGGTGACTATTTTTGACCCCCATTATCACTATAAACTCTATTCACTGTATTGATGCCATTTACTCCATATAGATCTTAGTTAATAATAGAAGCAAAGTCCCCATATTAACTATCTACGTGGATAGGACCTATATCTCAAGTAATAAAAGAGGCTTTCTATAGCTAGTAGCCTTTCTATTTGCCTTCTGGTTACTAATGATTACAAACACTACTAATATGTTGATGTAGTACCATGGAAGAGCTGTCCATTAAGACATGTGTCTGCTGTTAAGTAGCCCAGCAAGTATGTGTGTGTATGTGTGTGGATAAGGTGAAACTCAGTTTAGTTTATGCTTATGAAGGTGGATTATGCCAATGTCCTGAGCACTGCAGACCATCACCATCTGCAGGTGGTGCTCTTCTGTCTCAGGCTCAGGGAAGAATTGCATGATGACTGGCCTATTTGTTTGTTTGTTTTGTTTTGTTTTTTTTCTTTGGAGGTTTTTTGTGGTTGTTTTTTTTTCCCCTGGTTTTATTGTTGGTTTTTCTCTGTTACATAATGTGGGTTTATATGACAGAAGAATGTCCAGGCAGCACAGGTGTATTCTCAACAACTGAGCATCAGAACACCAACACCTAGTGCTCTAGATCGCGTGAGACAAAAGGGGTTGCAGTGGACCATATGGCAACAAAGAGGACCAGAACCAAGTTTTAGGAGGAAAATGTGCTTTTTGAAGTTAAGGGGGTAAGGTCCCTGCTGCTTTGCAGCACCATGGTTTCTATTCTGCTCTGGTACTTTATGCAGCTAATCCAACAGGCTCTAAACATGCTGTGAAAGCTGTGCACTACCAGGCTTGCTGCAGGGTGCAACACGGTAAACCTGTGTAGAAGCAAATATTGGGCTCCAGCTCAATGCAAGATTGATCAAGCCTGAGGGCATGTCTGTCTGCAGGGGTGCAGACAGTTGTGTCTGCATTCTTCCTCACCTGTGCTTTGAGCCATCTGGATTCCAGCCATCTCTGATATGGCAGCCATGCAATCACAGTTGGTATGACAGCACCTGAATCAGAGCTGGCTTCTCTCCAGCCAGATTTGAGCCGTGATTGACTGCTGGCACCTTCCCACACATACTGAGTGCTTTTCTCCTCAACTCTTCTTGCAGAGCACAAGCTTTGGAGTGGCCTGTGGGTTTCTTTTGGCAAATTTGTTATGGAGGTTCGGCTCACTCTTTTTAAAGCTTTTTCTCCTTCAGAGCTAAATATTACCTAGGGATTGAACCCTCTGTGTTTTCTCCTTAGATGTCTGGATATACAAGTCTGAGTGAATAAAAATTCTGTGGCATTTGTGAGTTTGGGTTTCCTTCTTCCAGGAAAATTTTGGGAAAGATCAAGGCAATGACCTGCCTTCTTCACACCCAAAAAGCAGCCTGGTTCAGCAGCTATGGTATAGCCGTGCATTCTTTAAGCTTTTCAACAATTTCCATGTTCATGGACGTGTTTTGCCTGCTGTCTATTAGGCGTAAGGATTACCCTTATCCCTGAGACTTTGATACTGTATTTGGAAGATGAGGAGAAGAGCACTTTTTATGCTCTTCCACGTACCAAGTGCTAAGGACATACTGAACTGTTCCTTTAGTTCAAGATGAAGGTCTCTGCTAGACTCTTTACTTGAGGGCCTTCAGGGATAGATCCCTGAAGTGAAACACCCACTTAGCACTTAGTTTTCCATTGGATAATACCAAGTCGGTGTGTTAAATATGCCCTGTTAATATTACTCTTTGTGTTCTTTGGCAGCCTATAAGGAACAGCAGAACATGCCATTATCTGGCACTGCCAAGGTGGGGAATGTGGACATGGGGCAGTTTGCTAATTGTGTCACTGGGCTCAGTTCTGCGTGTTTCTCACAGAAGTAAATGTGACATCAGGAAGAGTATATTTCTGAAGCACTGAATCATGGAGCACTGTAAGATGTTACCTGTGAAGGAGTCAGTCCTTCAGCTGAGACTTTATGGTAGGAGACTTGAGCATCTGCTCAAAGACTTTGAGGTTTGCTTTAGCAAGAGGGCTGCCAGATCCAGTTGGAGGACCTAGTTCCTAATTATTATTCATGGAAAGAACAGTCCATCTGTCATCAAGATTTATTTGGGATAAATATTAAAATTCACTTCTGATCTGAAACGATAGTATCTGTCTGATGTATATTCCCTAAGGATGGCAGTCTGGGTAGCTGTTAGTATGGTCAAAAGTTGGACTGTTTCAGAGCAGGAGCAAAAGGAGAGGGGTGTATTGTTTTATATATATATATGCATATGTACATATATCCATGCATGTGTGAATATGCATAGAAATATGTATTTATACATACTGCAAGTGAAGTAATCCTTGCTGTCAGTCCTGTATGCTTTGAATACATGGAGGATGAAAACATCTGAAATCCTTCTTCCCTGGCTATTTTTTTTCCTAAGCTCCTCTTCCTTCCACCAAACTACTGGAGTGACAGAGCCATGTATCTTTTTCATGAAAATAGATATTTATTCTAAAGAGACAATAAGATGCACATTGGGCTTGGATATGGACCCTGAGTTGACATAGAATACCCTAATTAATAGAGATTCGATTGCTAAGACAATTTAGAATTAAAATACTGCCTTTTATTTTTATGTTATTTGATTTTATTTTGAGCAGCAGTAAATTTTTAAACCTATAATCCCCCCCTTTTTTGTATTCTTGCCATTGGTGAAAGGTACATTTTTTAAAGGCTTTAAAGGATTAAGCTGTTTAAGCATCACAAAATGGATCAACCAACTTTATCATACTGAAATATGACCTTTTTTTTTCCTGCTTAAAAAAACTTAAAATAATTAGGTCAAAGTTTTCATTGTTGATATTTATGATACAGTAATTCATGGCTGATAATTTAATTGAATTTTCATATGTATGAAGCAGATGTTATAGGTTCTCTACTACTTCACTATGGTAGTGTTAGTCACGCAGATTTATAATAGAGCAATCCTGCATTGTTCCTTCTTACATTTATCTACATTTTGTGCTGCAGTTGATTTTGCAATTGTCTCATTTAATTATGAACATTGACATCATTTACAGGATTTATGCATCTAATTAAGTGGGCTCTAATAGAGAAGTTTCAGAAATAAAGCCAAGAGAGTAATATATGTTTGCTAGCAGTTACATTGGTTTCTGTTGTTTCATTTAAATAAGAGCAGTGAGAAAAAATAAGGTCTTTGTTTTCTGATATCAAAAGGTGTCTTAAAATAAATTATTTTCAGTCTTCTCAGTCATATTATACATGAAGGAATATTTTTAAAAGTAAAATTGACTGTTAATAGTAAACATTGTAGAAAAGTAACAGAGCAGTATACCAAAACAAAACTGGTAGAAAAAGCTGAGAAGCCATAGTTACAGGCAGTGTGTTGACCAAGGAGATTTTATAAGACCTGGTAAACCCTTTATTAAAATGTATCTTTACTAATTGAATAAGTCTTTATAAACTGTATGTATATGACATTAATGCAAAGCATGAACCTTTTCAAATTCCAGGCAAAGGTAAAATGAAAGAGATTTGTTGATTAATGATCTTCTAAACTGATGGAATGGCCCATCAAGGTCAGGAATGAGAAAAAATCCAGTTCATTAGTCAGCAAGTTTTCCTCCTCATGGTCTTATTGCTCAAGCTTGCTTGTTTATTGGTCAAGACAAGGGAAATGAACAGCAAAAAGGCCAGCTAGGGTTATGGTCCAGCTCTGTAACAGGCAGATACGTCTTCCTGCCTGTCAGGAGTTTCTATTTCTGATCAACTCCCAGCCATCAAGTGTTGGTGTAGCCATGGTTCACTGAAAACCACAAGTAATAATAATTTAGTCTGACCTCCATCATAGGCAGGACAATAAATGTGTTTGTTAATTTCTATAAATCTGTTTAAGCTTGATGGCCCTTCCTGCCTTTAAGTCTTTATATGAAGGGAGAGTCTAATTTGTCCATAGATGCTTTTTCTAGTCATTTATTCAAGACCAGACTCATGACCGTGAGTTGTTTCTCATCAAAGTTGACAGTAGGGTAATTGAGGAGTCACTGGTGGAGGTGAAGATGTTCTGAGCACCTCTCTGTGAGAAGTATTTCCTGTCTTAAGGGGGTAATGGACAATCAAAAAGATTTGAACTCAGTGAAACTCATAGCTAATGAAAAAATGATGCTTAGTGAATCATGAAACAGAAGAATTCTGCGGGACATAATTCATCTAGCCCATCCCTTTGCCTCAATTGTTATCCCTCTTTGCCTATACTAACCTTCCTCCATCCTCAGTCAGGAAATTCAGCAGTCTTTCTAGGCAATCTTTTTGCATGAGTAATAGTTGGGAAATTCTGTGAATTTAAAATAAGTCTCTCTTGTACTGAATTAATTGTACAAGTTTTGTGTCTGTTCCCCAGAACATGAAAAACTATTTATTTCTTTCTTTTACAGATTTGAAGGTTCATATGACTCCTTTCAAACTTCCGTAAGTTGAACAGGATTCATTTTTCCCAGTACGGAATGGAGAGAGGTATTCATTACCTACGAATTGAACACCTATATGCAGTTTTTTTAATTATGTAGCTGTCATCTGTCTCCTCCAACTTTTCAGACTAATTTTTATGAAAAGTATTTATTTTCATTCTGATCTTTTCAGAAAAATCTTGTTATGTTTTTGTTTGTTTGTTTGTTTTCATTAAAGTTAGAGTTTGAGGAGTCATGAGGTTATTTGAAACTTTCAACTTTTCTGAGAAGAACTTTTCAGAGACAAGTATAGTGCAGAGGAAGGAAAGAAAATGCTGGGCCAGCCTGCACATTTTTCTTCTCCCTCCTCATCCTTATAAAAGTTTGTTTTTGTTTTTGTTTTTTTTTTCTCTTTAAAAGAGAAGATAACAAAAGCTCTTATTTTGCTTCTTTTAGAAATTCACATGAAAGAACATTTGCTAACATTGTGTTTGCTAGAACACCACACAACAGCTGTGAAACCTTCCCGTCACCTACAGTCAAGAAGGAAATGGCTACTGTACTAGCTGACAAACTACACTGTTTTTGAGAAGCTCATTACCTCCAGAACTGTGGTATCTTTCTTAGGATGGGGGAAAATCTAATGGCTAGAATTAGGCAATTTTCATCTTCATGATTTCAATTTGAATAAAAAACAGATGCAGAGGTACTAGCTTTATTCCTCATAATATTGTCATTCTTATCAGCAAGCTGAACTGATAATATGTTGAAAAACTGTAGCTGGGTGGCCATTACATTTAATCCTCCAGCATTTTTTTTCTCTGTTGTTTCTCACCCTTATGAAAACTGCCTTGCAATTACTCCACAGTTTATCCACTGCCACAGAGCACATATTTCTGGTGGAGTTCTTTTGTAATCACATGCAAAGCAGATCAGGATGGATCAGGATGGACGTGAGATCCACAAGGTGACTTTACAACAAAAGTGCTATCAAAGGAGAGGTGTGACTAGAATTAAGCAGAAGACAGATGTGGCTACAAGGCGCCAAATGACAAGATGGAGTGGTCTGTCTGAAAATATCTTCATGTCTGCCACTTAAGCATACATCAGTGCTTGAATAGGTAGTTTATTGGAAAGTAATGCTCTTCTTGTTTGTGTTCCTCTACACTTTAGAGGAAAGGGCTTGTTTCATCCTAATATGCTGAATGTGTTTTTCTTCTGTCCACAATCCACAGTTAATTGATTTAATTTTCATGTCAGGCTTCTATTTCTTCCACAAAGCCAGAAATGTTACATCTGTAATGGTCTGATGCAAACCCCTTTAGAAGTAAGTGGAAAGTCTTCTACTGACATTAATGGGTTTTAAATCACACTTTAAATCAAATTTTTAAGTGAAGAACTGAGTTTGTAGCCTCTGTATTTCTACAGATTAGCTTGTTGACAACATTGGGCTATATTTTTAAGAACTGAAGATTCACTTTACCATGTAAATCAGCTAATTGCTCTTCTATATACAATATCTGAAAATGAATGGACTCTTTTCTGAAAACACAGTGGAATTCTTTTTTTTTCTTTCCTTATCATGGTTCCATTTTGTTAAACCGAAAAGAAAATAAAAACATGCTATTGCTTTAAGATATCCATATTGTTATAATCTGTGTACCTGTCAACCTTGGATATTCTTAGAGGGGGACTGAACTCATCTGAACTGAGCAGGAAACTAAGGAGGTACTTGCAAAATAAATTGTTACAAATAGAAATGCTTGCAAAGAGTTTGTTCTTTGCTTTCTTGTGGGTTCTAAAAATTACTGATGTGAGGGATCCATGAGGTGGACTTCCTGCATGCTCTAGTGTGCTCTGGTTTTGGAAGTGTGTGAATTGCCAGTGACTGTCAATTTAACACAGGTTTTTGCATTCCCTTTTTCTGTCTTGTGAATGCCTATGAATCTGAGGACTTATATTCTTTTATAGGTTTTGCCTTGTCTTTCTGGAAAGGAAAAAGAGGGGAAAAGATGCACTTGAAATATACTCTAAAAAAGACCGTGCTTGGATAGAGTAGCTGAGAACAAGTATCTGTGATGCATATCATGGATTCTCATGTGCTAGTACTGTTGTGTAGCAGAGATACCAACAAAGGAGTTTACAACTTTTGGAGCTTCTCTTCATCTATATTTTTACTCGTGTATATTCTCATTCTGCTGAGAGATTCCTATTTAGAGAGATGATTTTCACATCTGTAATTAACAGTAATTGTTCCCAACTTGGAATAGAAGTGGTAACGTGTGAGGGCAGAGACTATATTTGTGATTTTTTTCAGGGGTCTAATGAACCCTTTGAAAACATTTTCAAGCATATTCATACCCTCCACACCGTGCTTACAATGTATACAACAGACAAAGGAACATTTCAGAATAAAGTTGTATCCTTTATTCTTAACCAGACATGGTCATAGCTCCATGTAAAAAACACTGTAAAAAAACTTTGTTCTTGATTGGTATCTTGTCTGAGAAACATTTTTACTTCTACTAAAGGAAGCAAATCAGACCATTAGAAACAGAGTAGCAGAATTTGTTAATTAGATATGAAGCTGCCCATGATGCCCCATGTCCTTCTGCAGTGTTGAGTTCACTCATCCCAGTTCTCTAAAAGCAGATGCAGGTGAGGAGCACATCCATAATTCTTCCATCACTCAGTGATATAGTGTCTTTTCCAGACACACGTGCTCTCTGTCTTTGAAAGGACTAGCGCAGGAAAAGCCTGCTCTAAAATACTTTCCATGTTCTGAAAAAGCAACACATCTGTTAATATTTATGGTTCTTCCATTTCATTTTGTAATCCCCTCTCCCTTCACACACAATGCCATCTAACGCCCCTCATTCATTTTCCCAGGATGAGTTTTCACTCATCTCACATTTAACAAATTATAATCCCCAAGATGAAAAGAGAAATGATGCTAAAAGTCTGGCACAATCTATTCAGCACACTGCTGAAATGAGGCACAGCAGCCTCTGACGAGGTGCATTTGCATCTATTCCTTTCTCAACATACACAGAGGATGCCTGAAGCACTTCATATCACAATCACAGCTCTCCTGATTGCTCCATATCATCTTCAGTCCATCTGGGAATGGAGTTTTAAATCTTCAGAAAAATGAAGGATATCAAACCACCTGAGTTCCAGGAAGTCTGGCACTGCTGTATTCCCATATAGCACTGATGTGATGGCTGTCTGAATCCATATGCAGTGACCTAATTCTTTATTTAACATAAAATTTCCTATGGATTTAGCTGGTGCAGGGTTTTTGTGTGGGGAAATGATTTATGCCAATATAAGTAGAGTCCTGTCAGTAATGTTCATTTAATTCATAATGAAGCAAAAACATAAAGACCTCAATTTCTAACAGTAGCCACCAAGACTCTGTCTTTTGCTGTAGCTCTGCTGGATCACTTTTCCAGTCTTTTGGACTGATCTTTCATATTCATGTCCTGTGTGCTTGCAAAACACTGACGTAGTTAATTTTGTGCGAATGATAATTCCCATGATTCTCATCTCACCCCTACACTTCTTCAATTACTCTTGTTCCTTCACTACATTTTTATATTATTTTTGAAACATTTCATGCACACAACTCTGCTTATGTCTTCAGATTTAAGACCTGTCCCATCTTGCTGTGCTTGTCATTCCCTTGATTTACTATTTGAAATAATAAATGCAGAACATTTATATAATACTTTGTCTGTGGAAGCTCTGCGGTGAAGAACAAAGTAGGCAGGTAACACTATCCCTGTTTTACAAGTGGTTAAACATGACATAATGGCAGTCTCAGACATTTCAGGCAGTCCTAAAATTAGGGGGTGGTGTGGTGTGTGGAATTCAATGGAGTTATAGCGGTATTAGACCTGAGTAAATAAGCATTGAACTGAGTATTTATAAAACAACAGCTCCATGATATCTCCTTTCAGTGACACAGGGCTAAAGAACTGTAGTATTGAAACTGAGGGAGACAAAGTGCCAGAACAATCAATCACCTGCCACCAGGCACAAGTATAAATTGGGACAGGAGTGGCTGGAAAGCAGCCTTGAAGAAATGGATATGGGGGTGCTGGTTGACAGCAGGATGAACAGGAGTCAGTAGTGTGCCCTGGCAGCCCAGAGAGCAAACTGCATCCTTGGTTGCATCAAACACAGCATAATCAGACCGTCAAAAGAGGTGATTATCCCACTGTATTCAGACAGGTGTTTCACATACCTTTACACTGCCCTTTGACACCCCTGGTATCTATATTGAGATCTTAACCTGGCCTACCGCAGGGTAGCTCTATGAAAGCCATGAGAATGACATCACTTTGAGACAGTTGACAGCCTCCGTCATAAACACCCTTCCTGTGAAGAGAGAGACAGATCTGAGTTTGCTTTTTAAGATGCAGATGGGATATTGATTGAAGAAGAGATGAAGACCACCAAGATAGTTTGTTTCTGGTATAAGCATCAGTCTTCATCACAGATTAAAAGTGGTGTGTCCATGTAATGACTCCATTTCTCTCATAATTCGTTTTAATTGCTACTGACTTATTGTTTTGCCTCCAGTCACTTTACTGTGACAACAATGTTTAATAAGAATACTTCAGAAAGCTGTGTTAATGGAGAAAGTAGGTTTTCATATTCAGGTACCTTGTAAAGTGAGAGGTCTAAAAGCAAATCACACTGTAACCCAATCATGCTAAGAAATCACTATATAGTTTGCAGTAAATAATTAGAGATAAATGGGATAGCATATTAAAAATGTGCATGGTTTTCATTTTGTTTAATCACAGGCTACTTTCATGACTAAAGAGTATCAGTAGCTGTTCTGCAATTCCATATGTGGAAACCACATTCAACTTGGAAATTAGTCATAAGCATAGGATTTTCAAATTAATTAATAACAGCTATGGACTACAATCAAAAAATCCTTTTCACATTTTAGATACCACCTCATATGACAAAGAATAGCTACAACCTGCTTCTTATTTCAAGAAAGAGATGCAAATCATGAATTGCAAAGTCTTTGCTCTATTTTGTTTCAGAATTTATTATCTCACTGGCTGAGATTTTATAGGTACTAATTTTCGCAGCTAAGATTCAAATAATATGCTTCCCATGCCACACAAGGCTAAATTTTCAGCCACATTCAACTTCTGCTAGTGCAAACACGTCTGCCTGGTGTTTTGTTTGCAAATGGATGTTTCCATTTTCCACAGGATTATGGGAATAATCCATCCAATATTAAAAGCTGTCACACAGAGCTTGGTCAAAATTTCCAAGTCTAACATCAGACTTCTAAACTCTTCACAAATAAAGCAAGATTTATTTCCAGAAACACTAGAAACCTGTTGCTGCCACTGATCTTAGCAGGAGTTTGGGGTACTCCACAACTTGGAGAATTAAGCCATTTTTATTTAGCTCCCTAGGCATTATTTAGAACCTTAATTTAGAGGCTCAGTCTATGGCTATCCCACCAGCGAAGAAAACTGCTGGGTATGGAGGACAATTTCTCTGCAGTAGCTCACTAATCAGCTGCTCCAGCCACCATGAGAAAGTGACTGAATGCCAGCTATGTATTGGGAATGGTCCCTGGGCAGTTTAACATCCAGGACATACCTGGGATTTCAATAAAAGCAATGGTGTGAAAAGCCCCTATCCATACTGGGACACAGTCTAAAGGCTGATTAGCAAAGATGACCTTGATCCAGGGTGCAAGAGTCTTCCTGGGCACACTTGGATTGATTAGTATGGGTACAGTGTTTTGTTTCAAAATTTTGCTTGGAAATTTTAGGAGAGTCAGGGTTAAGCTAATGCACTGGGATAATCCTGTGGTTTTTACTCCATTGAGAACCTGAGCTTGCCAGGAAGATAACTTCTAGAAATTGAAGTCTATCTGGGTATTTTAGGGTGTTCAGCTACCTGTTGGCATAAACCTCTACCATCACTGTGAAGGACAGTGCTTCCCTCCCTGAAATACACAGTAGGAAGCACTTGTTCAGGAATAAATGATAAAAATAGTGAACAGGCTTCAGCAGAGCATGGAAGCCATACATAGCAAAAACCATAAGGATTTATCTTGTATGTGCCATCAGTGATATTTCTCATCCTACTTGAGAAACTATCAGACATGTCTCTCCCATGACTCCTCCTTCTTTTCAAACACAAACGCAGGCTCCTTGAGTGTGGTGTGAGGAATGCCTTGCACTTTACTGAGTCCCTCAAGGCCATTTGTGGTCTGGCAGTGATGGCAGATCCTCTGCAGGGAGAGCTGTTGGCTCTGTCTCAGCCAAGCCCCCATGTCGGTGCTGCAAGGGCAGTTTCTTGCCTCAGCTACAGCTGAACAAGAGTGCAATGGAGCTGTGAGGGAGTGTCTTTAAAAGATTTTATTTTATTTTTCTTTTATTTCCCCTCAAGGGTCAAATTGGGGAATCATTGAAAATCTTTAGCAAAGGGATTGAGCTCATGTTCAGGAGCATCTGTTTGGAAAGTCCATGTTTTCTACTCTCTCTTTAAAGGCTGAAGTCAAAATTTAAGACACAGACATCTACTCATCTTGTACAAAGTGAGGGAGATGCAAAGCCATCCCCTTTGTAGCTTATTTCTTCTCAGAACCACAATGTGATTCAAACAACAAATCTTGTATAAGAGCAGTAGGTAGTGCTTAGTGCTGTCATTGTTCATGTGAGTTGAAACCCACTGCTATCTCAGATTTAATTCTTCAAATTTAATTTCTCCTTTCCATTGCTCCTTTGTTTAATCAGAGTTTTGTCAAATCAGAGACATGCCCATAACGCTGGGGAAGTGTTTGGTACCTGTTCAGACAATGACTGTTATTAGCTGCCCCATTTGAGAAAACAACACATTAAAACACATCCCACAATGCTCCAAAGAGGGCAAACACATATCTAAAGTGGATCAAGAGAACACACACATCTATACCACATGTTCTTTTAAATTATCAAACACTTTAACAGCACAATAACTTGTATTCACAAGATACAACTGAATGGAAATCTGACTTTAGGCTTATTGAAAACCCCTCTAATGAGAAATTAAAGCTACAAAATGATCTTATCAAAAAGGATTCTGAACACTTTCCTTGGACTGAGAAACAAAATCCCTGAATGCCCTTTTGTGCTCAGTCACTGAATGTTACTGACTTCTTTAAGAAACATCTTTAGCTGGCTATTAAAAGAGATTGGAACCAATCAGACAATCTCTCAGTGATGATTTCTAGAGTAAAGCATGAAAAGAAACAGAGAATTGGATCCCACATTTCCTTTTCTGGTCCTTTCATTCTCTTTAGGTCTGTTCCTTTTTTCTTGTGACTGTTTAAACAGCATTCAAATGTCAATTAGAGGAAGGAAGGTGGGTTGTGTTTTGAAGGCCTTGACCAAAAAGAAAGTTCATTAAGTTTCTTTGCAAAAATAACTAAAGAACACAAGGAGAAATATCTTTGTATGTGTTTTGAAATGAAACTCCTTGGGAAAAAAAAAAAAGAAAAAAAGCAAGCTACGTTTCTTTGGGCACAGACAGTTTGAGAGGATTGTCAAAGCAACACTTAGGAGCACAGTTTCCATGGACTCCAGTATGTCTGTTCAGTTTTCTAAAAATCTTCCTCTGCCAGAAAAAGGAAAAAATATTTGTCAGTCTTTCCAGATATCAACCAAATAAGAAAACTTATGAACACACAGAATTATTCTCTTCCTCTCAGAGAGGAATTTCTGAAGTGGCAATGTAGTGAGTGCATCAGAAGAACTATGAAATGTGCCCCAGCAATGGTTAATAGACCAGGCTTACAAGAACACATTGTGCCAGAAGCCAGAATTTGGAACTGTGGAGCTTGCCACAAACTCCATCAGGACTGAAATTTATCTGGCCTTTAAAATATTCAGGGGTGTTAGTGAAAAGCCTATGAATTCTGAGCTGCAGATTTTCTCTGGCTTTGTTACACTCAGGAGGTATTTCTTCAGGCTAAACAGATGACTTACAGACCTCTTAGAAGTACCATAAAAATGAATATTAGGAAATAATGCACTCCATGCTATGTTGGCTTTGTGTAACACATTGCATACTATTTCTATGCTGAGTACATTTTCTTTGTTGTGTGAAATATTCACAAGCTTTTTCAGAGAGATATAATTTTTGTACTGTGGCATCAGCTGTGTAATCAATATTTTATTGGCCAACAAGATTGAAATGCAGCTCGTTCAATATTATTATGTGATTGAGGTTAGAAATCCCTCCCCCACCCCCAAAATAAAGTATTAGATAACCTTTATTTAACATTCTAGTGGCAATTCATTTCAAATGGATACTTATGACAGGATATTTTTATAGCTGTGGAGGTTGGGATGGTGGCACTGCACATATGTTTAATTCCTTCTCATCGTGCTGATCAGGAGTGTTTGTTTGCTAAATGCAGGTGGGATGGAGCTTGAAATGGTAGAGATTTAGCAGCAGTGACAAATTGTGTAGTTTCCACTTCCTTTCATCAACAAGATCCTGGGGAAAACCTGCAAAAGCATTGGATCACTTCATATCAGTTTTGGATGCCTGCTCTGAATAAGTCTTCATCTGACCTAGTCACCATTATCTCCCTTTAGTCAGGAGAAAGTGCATTTAACTGCACAAATTAGATGTCTCACTTTAAGTGTCCCATTATAGATGTGTAGTTTAGGGTAAAATAGCCTATTCTATTCCAACACCTATTTCTCTCCTAAAACCATAAGGGGAAGCTGGGAATCTACCTTGTATGTTGAAGTCTACACTAAAAATTTAGTCAGGTTAAATCCAGCTTAATGAAAAAGCCAGAATGAATACCAAAAAGCTCTTTACAGCTGTATAAAATATTGGTAAGGAGTCAAAAAATAATCCTACAACAAAAACCAAGAAGTAAAACACTGATATTCCATTGAAAATGGATACTACACATTTTTGTTTGTGTTTCCTGCATTCCTGAGAGATTTTTCCACAAAAATGGCATCAGAAAAAGAAAGAAATTAAAAGTATATAGTGGAAATAATTTATATAATGCTATACTCAATGCAATCCTAGACTGATTTTTTTTTCCCCAAAAGAGTGCAGAAATAAAAAAGTTTCCAAGTTGCTGCACACAAAAATAATCAGATTGAGCAAACACTCATTGCAAATTCTTGCAGTGTAAAATAATTCCCCAAAAACCCACCCTAAGGTTGTAAAATATCTTGTCATGCATCCTGAAACATGTTGATGTTACAAGATGAAGCAATTTTACAGGTATATATTAGGACAAATATTATATCATATGTAAATATCTCAGTGTTTTCAATAGAATTAAAGTTTCTAATATTTCAAAATGTTTTTGAAAAGCCCACACGAGCCTCTTAAGGCAATGTTGGCACAAATGAACTGTATTATTGCTGAGAATGAATCTAAAGTTATACATAATGAAATACAATCAGGGCAGGGAAACTCAGAAAGTTGCCACTCATCATACGGGCTCCTAGCACTGTTTATAGGTACCTTTTTCACATACAATCAAGAATTGTGGTGTAAGAAATCACTGCCCATCAGCTAGGTGGTAATAACTGACTCCTCATGTTTTACCCACCATTGGGGAAATATAGTTTCCTTCATATAATATATTCTGTTTCATTATTGGAATAAGCCAAGAAGCACAACTGTCCAGCTGTGGGAGCTCACCTGCCTAGTGACAATTGGTTCACCTGTCATAACTCAGCGTTGTTAGACTGTGTATCCATACCTGCTATGCTACAAGCCCTAGAACTGGTTCTTTTAAAGTTGGTCCTTGGGTTCTAAAATGCAGAAAAAGTTTGAAAATTTCTCCCTTGTGCATCAGTCAAACAGAATTTTTAATTGCACCCTAACCAACATGGACATTTCAATGACACCAGACTCAAATAAATAAATCTTTCCATCAGTTCAATCTTTTATCCAGTTCTTCTCAGGATTTGGTTGGGAAATTGTAGTCTTTACTCATGGTGAAAAGTTTAATGAGAATTAAGTCAGAGCAAAAGTTTTAAAAACTAGTTATGTTAAAAGGTAATGAAATCCATATGTAACCTCTCTTCAGAATGATCAGTACAGAGCAAAGAAGAATCAGAAAGCTCTTTTTTCCTACTATTACCTGCAGAAGAAGATAATGATATAGAAAATCAGGGTGCCCCTATAATTTTACAGAAAGGTTCTCTTAAACTTGTGCTCTGGAATAACCTCAAACTGCAGACGTTGTCTTCAATCTGTTTTCTTTTGCATCTTCTGTTTCAGTAAGCATCAGCAACAGATTATTTCTGAAAGTTATAGGGGCACCAGAAGTCAAGTAATTCCTTAAGATTGTCCTTTGGGACACATCACTGAAAAAAACAGAGAACAGTGTAAACTGTAGGAAATGTTTTCTATAAAATACATAATAAAACAACACTGCAGGATAGGATTCTATTGATTTCCTGGCTTGTCTCATAAATTTCAACCTGTAACTTGTTTGTTTATTTGTTTGCATTTAACTTGTCTAAGTAATAATTAAAACCAAACTAAACAAAAACACACACATTGCAAAAAAAAAAAAAATATAAAAAAAAAAAGATTTGAAACATTTAATTTGACATGAAATTAAAAATCTTTTTCTAATTTTGGACATCTTTAGGAAAAATTATACCAATGGCTCTGGAGGACTTTGCTCAAAGCCCTTTTCCAAAATAAAGGAAGAAAAGGAAAAGTGTACCTCCTAATGAGTAGTTCGGTATTAAGGGATCTTTTTCATGACTAAGAAGCTTGAGCTAAGTTCCCTACTTTGTCTATGGGAAGGAGGGCTCAGATCTCTGATGGGTGTTTCCCTTGTTAACTTGCTAGATAACTGGACTTTTTGAGTGTGCTGCTGTCAAACTGTAGTTTCATAACTGGTAGAGTTGTGTGGGAGATCAGCTTGCTGGTGAAAACTACAGGATTGCTTTCCCTCCACATTGTCCTTAGATGGCTGTTCCCTTTCCCTCCTTAGTGCTTCTGCTAATACTTGTGTGTCCAGGAATATGGCCTGTCTCCAAACTAAATCCATGCAGAAGAAAAAATAATTGCTTCTGACTGGATCTGATCCTGTCTCCAGGCTTGCTGCTATAAAGGAAAGAGTGTGACTGCACTGCTGGAGATGGTGATGGAGCATGCAGGCCAGGTTTTTAGCTGTCTGTGACCCAAGGTCTGGGTTTGTGAGGCTGAGTTCTCTGATTTCATCTCAGCTTTACTGAAAAAATGTTGGTGTTGAGCTCTAAGGGAACATAAGCCAAAGCCACGCAAAGTAAGAAAAGTAAAATCAGGCAGAAGCAAAATTGTTGAGCCATAAATTAAGTGCTTAGGAGAAAACTACTGACATGTGATGGTATACAACTCCATGAAATAAAATTAGAGCAACTTAGCAATGTCAAGGTTCAGTCATTTCTAACAAGAAGGTTGACACTTCCCTGTTTGACTGATGGCTGCCTGGACAGCAGATACTCAGGGGATGCCTCTATCATGGACAGCGGGTGTGCTCATGCTGAGTCCAGTAGCCTGTTAGCCATAGTTGCCTGCTGTGTGTATTAACTGATAAATTGTCGTGAGCTCATAAAATGTTTATAGTCCTGACTGCAGTGTGTCTACACCAGGCAGGCTGCAGGGCTGTCCACACCTCACCTTCTTCTGGCTCTGTAAATATAACACCACAACGTCTACACTGGAGCAACGTCCACAAGAGAAGCTGACAGCTACTCACCACATAATCCTGTATAACAGGAAAACCAGTACAATCAGGGAGCTGTTTTGAACCTCTCCAGCAGAGCTGGGAACCAAGCCTGGGTGAAAGCCTCAGGCACAGTGAACCTGGATAAATGCTATGACCATCAAACTGTGCACACTGTTAATTCACCATGTTCTGCTTCAGCCCGGCAAGAGCCGTCCAGTGTGATGTGTCCTCTCCTGTTGCAAATTAGCACATGGCCCACCACCAGCAGAGACAGACATCATATTGCTTGTAATCGACATGCATGGATATGTGCCAGTTGACACCAGCTGAGAACCTGGCTTATGTACAACTTGCATTGAATTTATTGGCAGCTCAGTTTGTGCACATAGGCTTTGTCTTCAGTGCAGATATGGGTGTTCCTGCAGGATTTACAGCTATCTTGCTGAAATGCTAGCAGAGACTGGCTGCTGGTAGTTTTTGTTGCAAACAGGTAACCAAAATCAATTGCAGGTGAGGATTGTAGGGCTGAGTTCATTTAAATTTACAGAGGTTACAGTCTGTGTCTTGTCATTAGAATTTTGCAGCAAGAGTGATCTCTGCATAGAAACAACCATCAGTGGAGTGAAGACAATCTATAGCTGACATCAAAATTCATATAATACATCGTATTTTGCTTATGGAAAGAGCACACACTAGGATGAAGACGACAAATTCACTGATACATACTGTTTGGTATAGTAAGAAGACACATTACGTCTCTTTTGCACATTATAACAGTGAGCTAAATTGATCCTAAAAATGTACTTGTCCATACAAATGGGAAAGCTGCTGTATTTGTATGTACATAATAAGCTCATCCCTGCTGGGGAGCTAGCAATAGGTTACGGGTAGTTGAGAATCGACATGCCTAATTGCTTCACCTTGGTAATCGGTGACAAACTGTGGGGTGAGGAGCAGGGGAAAAAGTAGCAGTGGTGACTATCAGGCAGACTAATGCATTATTCAGCTATTGCTTCTCATGAAGCTTAGTTTCCAAACTAGTGATCCTCACTGTAACTCCCATCCTCTTTCTCATTTGTCTCATTAGACCCACTGGACTCATTTACACCTGTACAGATGAGTTAACTTTCAAAGGCAAAAAATGAGGGGGAAATAAAAGAATTGCCTACTCCCCAGGGGTATTTTAGTACTAACCCATTCATTACTGCTTGACTAACGTCCCGAAGTATAAGATTTTATACCCTTTATGTGCTTTTGTTCTGTTTTATGTAACTAACTGATATTATCCCTATGTCTAATGAAGATTCTAATTCTTTAATTTTGAAATAGAAGAGAATTTCTGCTGTATTTTCTCATGTAAAACCATTTTATGAGCTGGCAAAATGATCTTTGTTCACAACCTATAAAACGCTTTGTGCTTCTTGGGAATGAAAAATGTTAGCGAACTTTTCTGGAATATGAGCGTAGAAAGGAATATATTGTCATTTACAGGCTTTTCTGGTTTTGTATATTCAGATGAGGGGATTGAAATCAGTCAATTGTTAGTAGTTACAGGGCAGATAAGTGAGCCTGCTACCTACTTTTTTTTGTTTTGTTTTGTTTTGTTTTTCTAAGGGGAGGTATTCGGATCAAGAAAAATACAGCAAAATTGGCAATCAGCAAATGAGCCAAGTAGCATGGTCATTGCGTTAAACTCCAGAAGATAGATTGCTCCAAGGCTGAAAGCTTACTTTATGTCTCCTTTTCAAGAAAGTATTCCATTTTCCTTCATGAACTCTTTTAAGATAACTTTATTTCCAACACTCTTGAAAATGCAAAGAAAACCTGCATGAAAACATTATCAGTTCTTTAAAAATTAGCTCTATTTTTGCTCACATGTTCTGACAAAAGCCTGCATTTGCTCCCAGAATGTCTTCTAAAGGCTTTACTACAGGAATGTATCGTATTTCAAAGTTTCCTGTTGCAAATTTTGCACTTGTAGGAATTTTTCATTAACAAATTTTTTTGCTTGGCTGTGTTTGAGGCTTATTCATTTAAATATTATAATAAAAGGAGAATTATGCTATTATGAAGAACCAGATGGAAAGCAGCACAAACTTTGAGGAAGAAAACTGTTAATTTTTATTGCTATAATGTTAGGATTCCAGTGCCAGTCTTCAGTCCCAGCTCTTCTGGCACTGCTATAGTGTACATCTCATTAGTGTCTCCCGATGTGTTTTCCTTTATAAGTGTATTTAGTCTACAGAAATGCAGATGCTTAGAGTCCTACCCTTTCATTTGGTTCTTATTCTTCACTTGTGCAGGCTTATAATCATACTGTCCCAGCATATATCTTTGATCTATGTAAGCTCCGACTAAAGCAAAAATGGTAGATATTAAGCATCTTTTTTTGTGTATTGGGGTTCTCTGGAATCTCCTTTAGCAATTTTTTGATAGCAGTGCCTGTGTAATTTAAAAAGCATACAGAATATGCTAATGAGATGTTGAAAGTATTAACAGCATTTGCAAAATAAAGAATTAGAAGTGAGCCTCAAAATGAGCCCTTTGAATTTAACTTAAATTTGCAAGCACAAATGTACATATTTTCTGCTAGTGTCTTTAGAGAAAGTACATTCTCTGTTGATTATAATGTGATCAGATTTTTTTGGTTGATAGGAATTTAACAAAAAAAAAAAATAGTGTGGCTGTTTATTTTTACAGTATTTTGTCTTGGGATGTATTATCATAGGAGAACAGGGAACATTTGGATACATATTTCCATTGCTCCATCTTCTGCTTGCAGAACATAAAAGGGCCCAAAGTACTTGCTAAGAATAAGACTGATGGATGACCCTCATCTTTAGTCTCCACAACAAACAAATCTCTTGCAAAAAAGAAAACAATAGGTGTTGTATTTATTGAGTACCTGACACCAACGAGGGCAGGGCACCCTCTGCTTCTTCCTCTCCCATGCTGGACACCATCAGCTGGGGAAGACCTGTGGTCCCAGGGTGATCATCTGTGCAGCACCTTGCATGCAGCATCTGCCCCAATGCAGGCAGGAAAGGGAGCTGGGAGCATGGCGGGTTTAGCCTCTGTCCAGAAAAAGCCAGGGGACGTTAGCCGCATATCTTCCCTCTGTCTGGCACTAGAGGCACTATCAATATTTCAGTATGTGAACACACCATGTGCATGCCCCTATGTCATATAAGAGGACTTTTTATGTAGCTGTGTTAATGTGGAATCTATTATAGCAACAGCTTTTTCTCACTGGGGCAGCTTTTCCAAAGTGACATGAAACTGCAGAACATGGCTTTATCCAGGCATTTTCTGTCTGCATTCATACTATGACTGATACTGATCATAATTTGCAAAAAGCTTGAGGCTCTTCTGGTTTTCAGTGTGTTTTTCCTTGATCTTTTTCAAATAACCATCTATCTTCTATATCACAGAGTTTTCTAAAGCATCCATCACTGTTCAATATACGCACTTCCCTGATAAATCAATTCTATGTTGTGAAGTCCCTGCAGGACTCTGCGGCTGTTTCTGCTCAAGTCCACAGTCTGCTTGGGGAATACTTTGTTTTAAATCATCATCATTCTCAAACCCTTTTAAATAGTGCCAAAGTACAACTGTCTTTCTAGTATGGACAAAAAAGGGATTAGGAGTGTGTGTTTGGAGGGATATGAGATAATTTAAGAGATGTGGTTTTGGTCAAAATGCCAAGATCTTTTTTTGAAATCAGTTTATAGGGAAATAATTCTCTCTAAGCAATGTATATTGAAACTTCATTGCCTTGTGTGGAATTCTTCACTGTTTTAACAGGGGCTTCGATAAAGGAAATAAGAGAAATGAAAGAAGAAAAAGAGAGATGCTGTGGCTGAGGATCTATTTTGTCTTAAGTTTCTGGTAAAACAAATTCTGAAATATAGTTACTTGCTGGTTTGTATCCAATGGGCCAAATTCTTCTTTCAGTCACAAATTTTGTTCAGTTGTAACAGGCTAAATATGTGAGCACAAATGACAAAAAAAATACTGCAGTGGCTGTAATTGCTTCACTACACTGCTAATGCTCTATCAGGTGTTCACCGATACTCAGTTTTGAGAGAGTTACTAAAGAAGAATAAAAGATTTGGTGCCTGTTTTTGACTTTGTTACCAATTGGCTGTACAGGGTAAGGCATATCACTTAACCACTCCACTGGCATAAAATACCTGCCCACAGCTTAGTTTCTGAGTACATCTCATCTACACAACCACCTATTCTTATTGCCATGACTTTAGTTTTCCTTCCTTCCTTTCCACTCTGATTTCTGTTTCACTATTAACCTCTGCTCAAGTTGGCTCTGACTTTTGCAGTGGTGGAGGAGAAAACTGCTGTCTCTGCACAGAGTCCCTGTTGTAATCGATAGAGAGCCTGCACTGGGAGCGACACCTTGCCACTCACCAGGTTTTAGCTTGAACTTAAAAGCTTTTGGTGTCAAGGCTGTCATCCTGCTGTTTTTTCCAAACAGCTGCAAAACAAATGGAGTTCCAATCCTGGACAGGGCTTTGGGCAGCGTGGCCTTGCTGACACTAAGGAGAACCCAAGGAATCTATGAAAAGCAACCTTTAACTCAAGAAAACACAAAACCAGCTTTAGTGAGTGCTTTGAGATCTCTGGCTCAGGTAAAAGGAAAACAATGCTTGTAGAAATATTTCATTGCTGTAAAGTAAGTTTAAATAGACTACCTTGGAGGGGTAGTTTAAGGTCTCCCTGATTAATAATATTCAAATCTATTTTCATTCTAATGTTTCAGATAACTACTTCCCACTGATGAGCAATAGCTTCCACTTCATACATTCCACTTCATACAATAAGGATATTGTCCTTACTACCAAAGCTGATTGTCTCTGGTCATCTCTCCTCCTGTGGAGGACACATGATGATGAAACAGTCAGTGGCTGTGCCAGGAAAAATCCCAGCTCTGCATATGCAACATCACTAGAAGAGACAGTGTACAACACCACGAAATTATTCAGGGCTGTCCACGAGCTCACATCATCGAGAGCCTCTAGCAGGTACCAGGTAACACAACAAACGTCTGGAGGCTGAATGGGTTAGTGTCAGACCATGCACAGAGGTTACAGTCCAACACACAAAACAAGATTCTTCTCCCCATTAATTTTCTTTCCTACTTCATCTTCCCACCTATTGTCTCATTTCCCTTCTGAATCTAGTTACCTGCCTTGTCAGTACAATTTCTCTCACTGCTATTGCCCTGCCTCGTGTGCAGCCTGATGGGACTATGGTCTAGGCTGTTATTTTCTCCTGCAATAGGAATAAAGAATGCTAATTCAGGAGAGACATCAAGAGCAAAGCCTGGGCTGTGGCCTGGACTTCCTGGATATTGAGTGATTTGCAATAATTTTCCACAATTATTTGGTTTTTTTTCTCTAAGACAAATGTTTATGTTATAATAAATGACTCAACTTTCTCCTCTTGCACTGGTGATTCAAGTAATTGGTATATAAAATCAGAAATAAAACATGTCCGTAAACACACCACAGACAATTTATATTCTAACAAGTTCACAGCTAAAATGATCCAAAAGAACCTGTCCATACATCCCTGCTCTAAAAAATAATATTACTTTGAAGCTGTCTTAAGTTTCAATGTATCTTTTGGGCATTCTCAGTAAAATACTTTGCTCTTGGTGAGTGATTCTTGTTTGTGACAAAGTAATATGTTTGAATTGTAGAGAAACAAATACTTAGAGCATTAAGGAATAAGACTCCACTATAAAGGCTATAATTATGTGCTCCAAATTCATATAGGATTGTAGGATTGCCACATTTCATTATTCTTTGTGAATGAGTCCCTGTCTTTAGAATGGAAACACCATGGAACTGGTAATACTGATACTTGTTTGGTTTGGGGTTTTTTCATATATATTTAAAAAACACATACACAAAAAAAAACAAAAACCAACCCCCACAAAAAAAAAGACTCAAACAAACAAACAAACAAAACCAAAACCCCCCAAAACCCCCAAAATATAATCTATGACTTGTATGCTGTACAGTTACCCAGAGGATATAAAACTTCTGCTTTTCTGTGATAAGGCATAGCTCCAACTGAGTATGCAATCCCAAAATTAGTTTGCATTTTCTGGTATATATAAAAGACACGAACAACTTACACTATTTTAGATGATATAAAGCTATGTTTTTAAAAAAATTTGGAAAATACTAGTAAACAATTAAATAAAAACAATTTTCAGATAAAACATTTGAACACTTGGGACTAAGTAGTCTGTCTGATTTTTTCCAAACTCAAGTTTAGTTCTGTTACTGTTTTGCTAGTAGAACTTTCACTTTAAATTGAAATGCAATTGGCGATACCTGGGGAAAACAAAACAAAACAAAACAACAAAATAAATCTTTGTGCAAACTGAAAGGATGGGAGGGTACAAAATGCTTGATCATTCAGTTCAGGTACCTTTTAATCTAAAAAGATATCTGTGACAAAGCCAAGGAACTATGTTCCAATAGTGAAGGACGGAAATTAAACTGACTTCAGATGGAATCAAATAGACAAAAATTGCACTTATGGGGGGTAAAAAGAAAATTCAAAGAAAAACTAAACAGGCAAGCAAAATAAGTGGAAGCAAATTAGGTATGGATTTTGTTTATCTGGAGACTGTTCTTTTATACCAGTTATTTTAATTGTAAAATTAATATTTTCTTTATATTATTCACACTACATTTTACTTGTAAGTATCTAGTTTTGTTTAAAGCAAGTATTTTTTTTTTTGTTTTATTTTATTATCTTTTAAAAGAGAATATTGATTATTTTGCTCTGCTTGCAGTGGAGCTTGAAATGAACATTTTTGATAGTTTCCTTGCTTGTGCACCAGTTATCAATAATCCTGGCAGAACATTAGTAAGAAGAGGTGAAACCAGGCCCAAATATGTTGATTTGCTTGATATAACTGTAATGACATAAGTAGGCTTGCTACTGATTTATACTAATGTGATTAGGACCAAACCCTGTAAAATCAGAGCATAAACACTGCATTTAGCTCATCTGACTTCAAGGGCCAGGGCCTGTTCTTACAGATGTCCACAGCAAAGCCCTTGGTAATACCAATAGAGGCTGATCTAGCTTTGTTTTTTGTAATATCATGATGGGCTTTATTGAGATACATTCTTTTTATACTGAACTCTAATGGAAGTCACGTGGCTCCGTGATCTTCAGCTGATTAGAACGTAGTTTTTCCTTCAGGTAGATGCTTTAGACTGGTAGGACAAAGTCCTTGTAATATAGGTTTATCTGTCTAAAGTTAGGCTAGTTGTCTACATATCCACTGAATGTGAAAGAAAACTAGTCACTCCCATAAAGCAATCCAGGCTAAGATGGGCATTTGCAGAATTGACTCATTAGTTCCTCTTACCCCATCTATTTCTTTCCTTGAACAGAGCAATCCAGCCTCTTTGAGATCAGCTCAGAAATGACATAGTCCCTCATCCCTTTCCTTAGACATACTGCCTTCTTCATTTTGGGGTATACGTGACATACTACAGGATGGAAAAGATAAGTTCTATTCTCCATACCTGTAATGAACTTCTCACATATGCTGTCCTGTGCATCCCACCTTCCAGGTAGGCAGAGGAACATTTTTCTATGTGCAGCAGGGAGTAATAGCTGTGTTTGTTTAGATGGGCAATAGCTGTCAGTCTGAGGCATAACACATTGGGTCACAACTTCTCATTTTCAGTAATCCCAGAGGTTTCAATATTGCAGGGTTAAAACTGCTTCCAAAAAGTAATTACATTTTGATTTGAACTGGAAAAAATATTACAAGAGATATGAGAGTCTGCATTTCAGACCAGTGACAAGTAGAATGAGCGAGATGGTTATGTCCATACAAGAGAAGGAAAATCATTATTTTACTTTACCTGGCACTGATGAGATTATAATTGGAATACACCAGTCTATTACAAACACCATGTTTCAAAGACAACACAGAAAAAAACAGGGACAGTTTAGAGGAAAAGTAACAAATACAGACAAAGGTTTGTTACAGAAAGCCCTAGGTTTTCATGGAATCACAGAACTTCCAGAGAAGTTCAAGAGAAAGAAGCCTCTTTGCATACAAGGAAAGAAGGTTGAAGGGAGACAGACTAACTAGCTATAAACATAAAAAAATGATAATATAAGCCATGGTACTTTGCCCTCGTGTAGCACCTTGATATTGTTTTTTCTCATTACAGTCTCTTGGTGGAGGCCAGCCTTGCCCAGGAGGTCAGTGAGCATGGTCCTAATGAGTCCTTCAGCCTCTGCAACCCACATACAGGGCTGTGATCTGCACAAATACAGAAGAAAGCCTGGCAGCAGACAAAGTGCTCACAATTTTCCTCCCAGGGATCTCTGTCTATTTACAAAAAAAAAATGACCAGAGAAAAAGTAACAGGGAGTATTAAACATAATTACTTGTGGTCCACTTTGTTTATGGTAGTTCAAAACATGCATGCTTTTCACTCTGTGGCTCACAGTGATGGAAAAAAAACAAAGAAGAGCACCATGGAAATACCTAAATTCTTCCAACACTGCCCAAATGAACTATATGACATTTCAAACCAGCCAATTTTGTCCTTATAAATACTCATCTTTCTTTGCACTTCTCAAACAACAGTTTTTCCTAAAGCCTTTCTGAGCCTTGTTATTACCAGCTGGGGGGAGAAAAAAAAAAAAAAACCACACAAAAAAGACAATAATTCCTTCTTATATTTTATTTTCTCGGCATTAAGATATGCTAAATGACTCTGCACATAAAACAGCTGTATCGAGCACTGCAGAAATATACTTGAGTAAAGAGCCAAGTATCTTGAGCTTCTATAGATATTATTAATTAGAGATAAAAACAAGGCTGAAACAAAACCTCTTCTATTAATATTTTGACTTGGCTTCAATTTTCTCAGAAGCATCCAATCTTCACCTGTTGAAACTCTGTTTTAACTGGTGTCCGAGTTTATGTTGCAAAAGACACCTGATTGGAGGTCAGAAATTATGCAAGTGGCAGCTTGATCTGATGGGCAAACATCCCAAGCCAGGCACAGCTCTGTGCATACCCAGCAAGGTCACTTCTAATGGGCCCATCATCCATCTAGCAGATCTAGCACTTCAAAGACATACCACATTTAGTGCTTTCCTGATATAATAAGTAGAGGTTGAGACAGCATATACTGATTTATTCTGCTTGACAAATGCTGTCTGATGCTTCTGAATTGTGCTCCAGGCTGAAAAGATCGATTTTGGTTAACATCTACCAGTCCATGACCTTCTCATTGCTCATATCCGTGTGAATTGTGCAGCCACCTCCATGCAGGCATGGACTCATTAGCTGCAGGAGCATGCAGGAGCTCTTACTGCCTCCTGAGCTGCTTCTGCCAGTGAGTGAGGCCATCCTCATTCCCATTATAGGCACATGTAGCCTCATCTTGCTTTATTTTCTTTCCTTTGATCTGTGCCAACAAACTATCCAGTTTACTATTTTCAGGGGCCAGGACTCCCAGACAACTCATGGAGTCTTATCTAGTGATGTACATGGGACTCTGTGAGTTGACTCCGTCCCTTACCTTCCCATCCTATCTAAAAGCTGAAGTTTCGCATTGCCTTACCTACTGTCTTTTCACTCTACATGTGATTTGAACCAGAGCTGACCAAGGAGGCAACAGTAATTACTGGCCTTACTACACCCCCACTCCCCCCCCCCGCCATTGTACCGAGCAGTAGTATAACCACCTTTGTACAAGATGCAGCCACTTCACTTTCTGCAAGTAACAGCCCATGCCCGGTGGTCTCATAAAGGAATATGCCCGCTGGTATGTGGATAAAGACTACTTATGTATTCCTTGCTCAGAAAATAACAGCACAAAATTCACACTGTGTCCCTGAACATCATAATTGCTTGCTTTTGAAGTTAGGAAATTAAAATACTTCTGTCTCAAAGATGACCTATCAACAGGGAGAGAAATTTTGGGCAAGGAAAAAAAAAGTCTTATTTTTCTGACTGTGGATTATCTCAACCTGAAAGAGAAGAAAGCTTCTTTATTTTTCTTCCTAATTATACTTCATAGATGTCCCAGAAAAAGCCATTTCTGCAAAGCCCCTTGAAAGTGCACGGGGTGATGTGAAATATGGTGTGCTTTCCCAGAAGAGCAATTGGAGTGCCCTTTCTTTGGCAATACAAAGTACACACTTGAGCACTCAAGGGGCAAGAGCTTCCCTTCAAATGTTTCCCAGTTGAAAAGAAGGCACTGGAGGAAAAATTGCTTTCTGTGAGCTTTGACATGCTGTGTAAGGCAAAGAATGATCCCACAGAGACTTATGGGACTCAGGGTATATATGTACTGCCCTTGAAGAAGCTCACAACACTATATCCTCGAAGCTTTCAGCTAAGTATATTGGGTACAACCCACGGCTTAAACCCTACTGAGGAGACCTCAGTGCTGCTTGCAGCCTAACAGTCACCATCTGTGTGGTTTTAAGTGATCTTCTTTACATGTGTTTTCTGCATACATCTCCTCTTTCCTCATGGGAGGCAAGTTCAGCTCCCTGTAACTTTAAAATGGAGTTTGTGACTTTGGGATTGTCACAATGGACAGTCACTGATGGAAACTAAGCATCTAATGAATCTCCATGGTTTCTGTGTGGTGCTCAGAGGTTGATATCTCTACCAGCCAACCCATCTGAGCATGTAAAAACAATAGACTGAGATTCCTGGTTTGTGATCACCTAAGGTGAGAGGAAAAGAATCTGAAATGAATCTTATCCTTAGCATCTCTCTAGACCAGGAGGAACCGCATTTGCAGCTTTTTAGTCCTCTGTTTTACCTGCTTCTAGTCAGGAACATTTGGGCCAAACCAGCTCCTTTCTTCTGCTCTGCAAGTCTATTCTTAATAGTCTTTTAAGACTATCCAGTGGGGAACAAATCTATTTCCTGTATTTGTACAAGAAGGTCGCAGTCCTTTATTCTGTCTTCTGGGCACTGTTGCTGTCAGGTAGGATCAGAAGGACCATACTGTATAAATAGAATTGATATTTCATTAACTTTTACCATCTTCAGTTTAATATATTCAGCTTCAGCACATATCTCATGTTATAAGAAAACAATAAGTACTTATAATAAATAGATTCTTAAAAAATGAAGCTGATCTTATTTATCACTTGTATACTCTTGGGATTACCAGAAACAGCTCTCTTCTTCCATCACCTGGAGCTAAATTTGATGCAACTGTGAACTTGAGAAAGCAAGTCAGACTATCAAGCTTAAATGTTCAGAATGGGACAATCTACAAGTGAAGGTAGACACCTTTACAAATAGGAAGTAATATTCAGATTTCCGGGGCTCTACATTAATTATCAGAGGTAGGTTTGTCTGATTTTTATTTTTTTTAAATCATTTGTTTTGGACTTAGACATTTCAGTTCAGGCACTGATCTAAGTGGGAAACAGACCTCTTCACAGCCACTCCATCTTTCCTTTTGTGAAACAAGGTTTGACCTTTGTGTTGATTTTCAGATGCACAGGATGATGGCCATAAGGCCTTCTCCAGACGATCAAAAGAAGGCTTCATTTACTTGGATGTCATGCTTAATTTGCCACCACAATTAAGTAGCTGCACTAACTATCAGGAATTGGACAATTGTGCATTTGCCCCCCCTGATCACTACTTCATTTTCATTTTTAACACTCATTTTGTGAGAATGTAAGTGAAATGAAACATTAACTAGGAGACGAAATACACAGCTGTGCAATTCTTTGGTCCTATGTCATTTAGGCCAACAACTACAGGTCTTGAATAAAAATGCCAAAGGAAGCCTAAATGCTTCACCATTTTTGTGCTGCTATTTCAGGCCTTGGGAAATGTATTTAAATGTTAGCAACAATCCACCTTAAAAGTGTGGTGGTTTTCAGTTTTGCTTTTTTTGTGTGTGCAACCGAGTTCTTTGATAAATGGCAGATATCTTAATTTGATTGCTAAAATTTGGGAACTTCTAGTGCAACACAACGTATTCATTTTTTTTCTGAACAGTGTACACTTCAAATATGAAAAGCTATGAGACTTGCAACGTGTGAAGGTTTCCAATATTGACTTTTGAAAATAAATATCCTTTAGGCTTAAAATACATGTTTGATGCATAAAAGCTTTCATCCCAACTGGTCTAAAATGTACACAATAAATCACACTGTGCTTGAAGATAACAGAGATTTTGTTGATAAAGTATAATAGAATATTCACTTGGCAACAAAAGAAAATGAGCAGAAAAACCTCTCTGATGAACAAGCCAAGAGAATGGTTCAATTTTTTTTTCCACCTTACTCTTTCTTCAGCCCCAGGTTAAATCCATCACAGGGAGTGCCCCTAGAAAACAGACTGATAGGTAAAGCCCATTAATAGAAGATTAAAATGACTTAAAATTGTTCTCATTCAAGAAGGAAACATATGGGGAATCCCAAGTGGAAGAAGAAAGCACTTGATATTCCATGGATAGCAGCTGGAAATGCTTCCTTTTGACTTCATGTGCATGCATTCAAATAGGCATGACCTTGGATATTTTTGTCCCTGGCAGTACACAATTAAGTGTCCAGAATTATGGTTTACAAGTAATTTTTACTTGTGCAGAAATTGTGGTGCTTACATTGAAAATGGTATGTCACTGAATTACCATAAAATTCATAGCAGTTAAGTGCTATATACCTTTTAGCAATTAGAGTTGTGTAGTCACCTGTTGCCATTTCCTACATTTATTTTAATATTTAAGTACATATGCTCTGCAGGCACAGATTTGAGCTTTCCTATGATTACTGGAGAGGGAGGGAAGGGTAAAGCAGGTGGGTGGGTGAAAAAGAGTGACAACAAAGGCTTTATTTGATCCTGCAGGTGACATTGAAGACATATTGCCATCTGGCATGGTAAACATTATAATATATCAGTACTTGTTTGCCAGATGTTACTAGACACAGACAGTGGTTCAGATGCATAGGGATGATTTAGCAAAATGAATCTTGCTAAACTGGAATCTCTGAGTTGTCACATTTCTTCTTATTTCTGCTGGCTAGGTATGTAAAGCAGGAGAAAAAATTGGGGTTATTGAGAAATAAGCATATTGTACAGTAAAGCAAATCTTCTGCTGTAGACCAAGAGAAATAGGACCACTCCGTGCAATAGCTAGTTCAAATTGATAGTGGTGCTGAAATAGGCTAACACGTGACAGTGTACCGTGCCAACACTTCATACATTCATACAAGCACTTGTCAAACATAGATTGCAAGATTAATAAATGTTTCTACTCATACTCCTCAGTTTTTCAAACCAGAACTTTTAAAATTTCTATTTTGATCAGTATGTGCAATTGTCTAAGTGCATGTCTAGGTCCCTACTGTCTGGGACTTTTTTTCTTATCCCTAGCTGATGTCAAGAATGTAATAAACATCAGTATGCCTTTCACACAGAAAATGAGACATTTTCTGTCCTGCATGGCTTACGTGTTGAATACAGCCAAAGTGGTAGGGGACCCTGGACACTGTGAAAATTGAAGGTGAGAATCATGCAGAGACTGGAAGGAAATCTGAGTGGCAGGAATTCTGCATTACCCTGAAGGTACCTTGTTATTTTCATCTGTATTATAGGTATCCCAAAAAAAAAGGGAATCTGAAAACTAAACAACCAAACAAGCAAGCAAAAAACCAAACAAGCAAACAAACAAAAAACCACCCAAACAAAAGCCCAACAACAACCAAATAAAGAAAAAAAAATCCTTCCTGATCAGACTTTGCATATCAGCCTTATGGGTAGGAATAAAATGTAGGAATGAAGAGGAATGAAAAGTATTTCCAGATGTTTGCACTTCTCCAAGAATCATCCTGTCTGTTCAGGATAATAGATGGTGGATGAAAACTGGTAGAGTCAGGAAAAGCCAAGCAATCTTCCACCCTGATACAGCATCTATCTGCTGCATTCATGTCTTGGTGGTGTTGATGCTGTAGACCTGGCTGATGGATGATATCAGGAGTAAAGAAGAAAAGAATAAATAAAGCATTGCTATAGAGATGTCCTCAAGGCAGGGCTTAATGTCACATTATTTCATCTCTTAAGAAAAAATGAAATGCCCTCCTGGGTTAGACCAGTGGCCCATGTAGCACAGACTTCTGACTCTGGTAGTGGCAGAAAGTGGGACTGTGCAAGGAGAAAACATAAGCCCATCTGTCACCCGCAGTACAATTTTCCTTCCCCTGTACATCCCCAGTGTGCGCTGCTGCAGTCAGTAGCACATTAATTTCTGTTTGTGGATTTGCTACATATGTTTTAAAGGTGTTGATCCTGTCTATTTCCAAAATGTCCCATGGGGACAACTTTGCTACTGGCTATATGAAGGACTCCATCTTTTCAGTTGTTTTGGACCAACCTCTTACCAGCTCCTGTGAGCACGTCTAGTTCTAAAATTATGGGATTTGCTGAACAGTTCTGCATCCTGATAATCTATGACTGATTTGATGATTTTCAATCAGAACCTCACTGAGTCTTCTCTCCAAACTGAAGAGCAGAGATATTTTTAATCTTTCCAGATAAGACAGCACCATCCTTATCATAAATTTCTGCTCTGTATCTTCTCTATCTCTGCAATGTCCTTCCAGAGGTGTGAAGATAAGGACCATGCACAGTAATCAAGATGTGGGTGTGGCAAGGTTTTATAAAGTCTCAACAAGTTCTCAGAGACCTTTCTGCTGATGCTTTTTGGTCCCAGAGTTGATCCTTGGAGGACCCATTTTCTGATTTTCCTCCACTCTGTGAAATGACCATTAAACCCTACAAAGGTTCATCAGCTCTGATTGCCATCCTTTAAAAAGCTTTCCCTCCATCAAAAAGCTTTTTTGTCAACCTCCCAGCACTGCTCCTTTGATGGCTGTTAGTGAGGAAACTTTCAAAAATCTTTCTGGGGAACCAAATCTATGATGTCCATTGGACCCCCAGTATCAGCTTACAGACACCATCATTAAACCAAGGCAGGAATTCCCTCTACAGGTGCCATGGTGACCCTTTCCCAACACGCTGCCTTGATTCACATGCTCTGTGACCTTTATCTGTATTACAGAATCTACCATCACACTAAAGCTGGAAGTCAGGCTTGGCAGTCTGTGCTTCACAGAAACTCTGCTTGACCCTTTCTTGTAGGCAAGTCACCCTGACACCCCACCACTCCAGTGGCACAGGGTACCCTAGAAATGGTACATTTGACATGTACCAGCTGCAGCTTTGCAATTTCACAGCTTCATCAGTTCTGCCAGGTAAATGCCTTCCAGTTCTGGTGGTGTGTTAATTGTCTGTAGGGCCTAAACACCCTGTGTAATTATCTGTATCCTGTCAAACCTCTCTGATCTACCTACTATAGAAAAAATTAGATGTGGACAATTCTCCTGCATAGTAAAGACAGATGCAAAGAGTTCATTGAGCTTTTCCACTGTGGACGAACCATCTCTGAGTCCTTTTTACATACTTTTGTCACCAAGCAGTCCCATTGATTATCTCACCTGTTCCCTGCTTTTGCAGTATTTACTGAACTTATGACTGTCAGTAAAAATCCCCACTCTCTTCAAGTCGCCCTTCCCAGTGGTTCTAACCCTTCAAATGACCTGTTCCACTTTTGTCATCTCCTTATTTGAGAGAGCTTTCCATTTTTTAACTGCTGACCTTTTTCCTGTGACAGCCTCCTTTACTTTCCCATTGAGCCATGCAGGGGGATTATTAAATTCCTTTGTTTTCTCTTTGAATTATGACCCATATTTTATCTGGGCTTCTAATGCAATTTTTTTCAAAAACCTTCAGGATGCTTATAGACTTCTTGGTTTTAGACTACTTCTTTTAGGTTATGTTTTTATTAGTTGTTTGTTTTGTTTTTTTTTTTCTGGATCAGTTGCCTCATGTTTTCTATAGTTTCCTTTCTTTTGTGTTTTATTTATGAGAAAATGATTCTCTTGAAAAGTTAATAGAGGGTAGCAGGTCCTTGTTGGACATCTGAGTGGATGGATAAGAACCAGGAAAGGGCTATGAGTCACTCACAACAGCAGAGCAGATATTGTTACTATCAGTCTCCTTTTTATTGTTTTTGGATCAACTCAAACCTATTTTTTTAATATTCTCCTTTCCTCCAGTGTAACATTATGTCCACTGTTCATCCAGACATTCTTCAAATAGATTTTATTTTTTACATAAATATTTTACTTTTGCAAAGAATGATAATCCTTCTTGCCATGCTTTATTTTTTCCCTAGAATTCTCAGAAAAAATAAGTTCCCCCTTTTTTAATGAAAATACTTTTGTGAAGAATACATTAATGAAAAATTTCAGTTTTCTTGAAATTATGCATTTTGATGGTTTTTGTTGCTGATTCTTCCAGTTTTATAAATTTTTGCAGTTGTTTAATGCAGTAATATGAACCATGTCTAGCCTGCTACTTTGTCCTTGTCTTTTTGCTCCTTATGCATTTTCTTTCCTCTAAATCTCCCCCAGTTCAAATTCCTTTTCTCTTTTCTTTGCTCTGTGAAAGTTTCTGAGTATCAGCAGGAAAAAAATAGAATGAAAAAGGGGATGAACCTTCATGTACCCTTAGTAGGAGAGACAATATTAATTGTGTTTGCTAAGTGATGAAGTGAGGAGATGGGTATGAAGAGGCCTTTCCAGTGCAACAATATTTTAGTAATAACTTTCAATTTCTTGAGCAGTTCTGAGCTGATATATTTTTCTTTCATTTAATATTTATGTATGTCTCCGAAGTTGGCATTGCTAAGTGCCATCTCACAGGTAATGAGTACTCTACCTTTGGATTTCACTGTTGGCATAGCCAAACCCAGGAATACCTGACTGTACAACATAGAAAATTAAGTACTTCATGTCAGAAATGTCTGCTATAACCTGTTTCTTTTTCTGACTGTATTCCTTTCTGTATAGTTTAAATAGCCACTCCTCATTGTACTACATGTCAGACTATTTTTCATCCATAACATGAAACAAAGGTGTGAGTTACTGACATTTCACTTCAGGGACATTACTACCATCTGTGTATAAATTAGAAGGTAAGTTTCAGATGGCACTGTTCATTTGAAGAAATGTCATTTAACTCTAAATGGTGCAAAGATGGTTTCAAGGAAACTGAAATGTAGAAGGGACTTGTGGAGTTAGTAAAAGATTAAAAAGTTCAAGGAGTGCCATATGAACAAACAATTAGAAACCTTAGCATAAGCTGGTGGCTTCCACTTGGGTATTCATGAGAGACTAAGATCTTTTGTATGTGTTCCTGTAAAGTTGGCTGAAAGCCCTTTTGTTTGTCTTTGCTACTGTAGGTTTCACTGCAATTATCAATAAAAAGATGAGATGCAATGAGACAGAGAGGTAAAAAAAAGAAAATAATGACTATGTACTAACCAGCACGGGACAGTCCATCTTTAATGAAAACCTAGAGAAAGGCAGATGTAAGAACTGATGCAGTCTACCATCACTACTATAACTAACAGGCTCCTGCTGAATTGACTTTGGTGGCTTAATTTCTTCACAGAGGTGAATGCTCATCACTGATTTCTCTGAGGTACAGTAAGGTCATGAGTTTTTTGGTTTAGAAACAACTAACTGATAATAGGCACAGTCCTGGACTGTCCCCTGTGTGTGTGTCTCTCTCTGCAGGAGATTCATGAATAGTTACAACGCACCGCACTCACTACTGAGAAATATGGTCAAAGATGCTCTATTTAGTTTTAAACTTGTGTGGTCACAGAGAGAGACATCTTTCTTGCTGACAGGAGGAATTTTCACCTACATGAGTTATGAAATGTAGTTTTTTTGTCTGCTGGGTACAGTCAATTGCTTCGGTTGTTTCTTTTGTGTTTTGTGCTCTGGAAAGGACCATCTAGCTTCAGGGAGGACAGTGTAGTGAGAATGATAAGTGCCTGTTGGAAGACTGACAACTTTCTAAGACTTTGGTAGGTACTTCAGACATTCTTCAGCCAGAGGGTCTTAGAGACACTAAGGTTCCTTCTTTTAATGAAGTTTTATACCTTATGGTAGTATTTAATATCAAAATAAATGAATTGATAATCACTGTCACTTAACAAAATAAAACCAAGGAAAGTGAAGCGTGTATGACATGTGTGAAAATCTGTTAACTTTCTTTGACATCCAGATTTTGTGTGTGTGGGTTGTAACAAGTCATCCTAAACTTTCAGTAGAGGCAGAATGCATGTAGGATTTGTCAGAGTGACCTTTGCTCACATAGCCTGAATGAACAAGCTTCTTTTCAAGTGACATAGGAGGGAAGCTGTTGGCAGGATCATCTTGTTATGCTGTACAACAGGCACGAGTCAGACATGGAGAGCACTTCTGATCCATGTGTTTGTCTTAGTCCTCAAACTCTTGCCCACAATAAGGTCTAAGTGACTTGATGGTTCATATTTTATTCAGTACATGTAGTACCTCTTAAAAGAGCATTTTATGTGATTGGCTCCAATTGCCCTCCTTTTTTTCAACTTGACAGGTCTGATTACCTTTCCTAGCCATTTAAATGATCTTTTGTCCTTACTTGCAGACTTTTAGAACCAATACTTTTGTGAAACTGAGTTATGCAAAAAACTTTGAGGCTTTTTGTGTATTGGAGATTTTTTCCTAGGTAAAATGGAGAAAACTAGCAATGGTTATCAGTGCATATAAACAGGAAATATTACTCTGTTGAGATAAAGATACACAACCTCTCTGTCACTCTAATGCAGCTTATTAGTCATAATTCTTTCTATGGATCAGAGGCAATGAGTTTGGGTGATATATGGGATCTCCTGGGAAAAGAAGCCAGCATGCAATTTACCTCCGTAGATTGGCTGAGAGTGTCAATGCAGTCTTAGTGGATTAGAAGCAGTTTTTTCGCTTCTTTCTAACCCTAGAGAAGTAATACCTTTTAACAGCTCTTCTCTGTAGAGGCACTGCAATGTCACTGTAAGAATATGCTTTCATCATAATCAGTGTAAACACTTGGATTTTTAACAGGAAATAAAAGGAAGAAAGGAAGGGAAAAAGATAGAATGATCAAATTAGAAACATGTTGAAGCTGATTATAAATCTTACAGGGACAGGTTTTCTCATTTGTAATAATGAGAGCCCAAAGTTAGTTAGAACAAACTGAAGAGCTGCCATTCAACATAAATGCTCAAGAAAAGAATGATCCTGAAACAAAGACTGGGCTTGAAGCAAAGATTTAATATTTAATTGTTGCTCAGTTTGGGAACTAAGTGAAACTTTGGGTTTCAGCTCAGGAGAAGACATGGAGGGAGTGTGAACAAGAGAGCTGAGAACCTTCTCTCAGCTACTAATTCCCAGGAGTCTGCTCAGTGGAAATATGGGAAAGATGATGGACACAACACACAAGTCTGCACAGCACTGTAATTTGGGATGTCTGCAGCTTTGGAGGGAGGATTTAAAGGGGTGTTTGTGCCTGGAGATCCAGGACTACCTGGCCCCATGTTGTAAAGTTTGAAATGGTGGCTAACAGGAGTAATAAGGTCTTCTTAGATCTCCCCAGTGAATCAATATCTGGTTCTAGGTACCGTTAATCTATACAATCTTAAAATCTATACAAGATTTTAAGATGATACACATGAAGAACTTATCTTCATAAGTCTAAAATAAAGTGTGTTAAGAATGTTGGCAAATATTTAAACAATGCTGAAGTCACTTTTGTAAGCACTTTATATTGTCCTGCTCCTCCTATAATGTCAAGTGAATTTTGATGAAATGCCAAAGCAAAAAAAAGCATGTAAGAGGCAATTTTACAATCCATGGTAAACTTCTAATAAGGACTACTTGAGAGAGGCTAACCTGGATTGAAAGAATTTAGAAAATAACTGATCTTTTTCCTGGAACATAAATGAATGTGTGTAGGAAACACATTTTCCCATTATATTTTGTTTTGTAGTAACATTTTCACAGATCATCTGAATTCTGTGAAATGTTGAGAATCTGGCTGAAGTCAGAGAAATCGGTAGCATTTGTTACGACATTGGGTTAGGATTTTGGGTTGGAGCCAAAACTGGTTTTTGATTGTTTGCAGCTGAAAGCATTAGAATGAACTGCTTGACCAGGATTGTTCTAGAACAAATACGTTCTGGTGGAAATAAGGAGATAATAACAACTAATATCAAGTCCTTCACAGAATTAATTCAGTCTTTTTTGATGTTCATGAATTGTTAATGAGCAGCCTGTGATTTTATTTGAACTTCTAAATTAATTAAATTCATTTTCTCAATATTTTTGATAAACAATTTTATTTTCTGGGATTGCTTATAAACAAATAATTGCAAGTACTTAATCAAAATTTCATTGGTGTTCATTAAATTATATCACAGATAATGTTCTGTGTGTTAGGCAATAAAAATAAACATTTCTTCCACTTATTTATTTTTTTCTTCAGATTTTTTTTTAAAAAAGTCTATTTCCTGGTGAAACTAGGAAACATTTGGAAATTTCTCACAAAAGAATAACTAAGCTGTTGTGGTACCCAAATGGTAGTCCATGCAGACTGTATAATTCCTATGTGGAATAAATATTTCCTCTTTATGTTTTGAATTATAGACAATCACTTGGGATATTGCTTCTTTGGGACTTCTCTGTCTTGTCTTTTGATGTAGAATACTGAGCCTGAGAAATTTTTCTTGATTAAGCTTTGCATGTCACCAAGAAACCGAAAGAAAAATAATTGTCATTTAAGCAAACAGTATTTTGAGAGGACAGTGGTTTTGATGATAAACTCTTTAGTAGAGTTTTTAAAATGTGACACACACATTTAAAAACAGAAATAGCATGAACTTCTCAAAACTGAGGAAAAAACCCACTAAATATTTGGCACTGAAGAAACAAAACAAAAAAAATACAGCAACTTTTTTGATAAACAACTTTCTATTTGCCTATAGCAACAATTTTGGTAGGTGAGATGGAATTCAACAGGCCAAATGGAGCTGTCTAAACCTGAGTTAGTTAACTGAGGGGCCTTCTAAATTACATTATTTGTCTTATTTTAACGTAGATGTCTAAAATAAGTAGTCTGTAGGTGGCATGGTAGTATTCTGAACCAAAACTTGCTAGTATTATGTGAAAAAGTCATTTATATGACTTTTTCATTAGTGGATAAGCTCTTCAGAGTCTTTTTCTGAGAATAAACGTTCTCATTTGCAAGTCCCTTAATCTCATGCTCTGTGAATTCTTTTAATATCCATTTAGAATGAAGCATTTCTTTGAATGGCCCTTCCAGCCAATTTCTTCTCTAAATGCCTCATGGAAAAGAGGAGATGCGGTGTGTTTGATGTTGGGATGAATCGTGGGCTGGCGAAAGCCTTTGAGATGGAACAACTAACTTTTAAGACATGCTTGCCAAGAAGCACCAAATATTTCTAATCTCTAAAGCTTTTATGTTATTAGAACACAAAATAACGAGTTACCATGATGTAATGCTTTATGTAGAGGATATGTGGAGTCAGGAAGATGAAATTAAAGGCTTTAAAAATATCTGTCACCTTCTCCTACCCATTTTGTCCTTGCAGGGTAGGTCTTTTTCTTTCTCATAATCCTTTGTGGGTGTAAGTGAACTCCACAGTACTCTCAGGATCCCTTGGAAAGTGTCCTTTCCATCACTTCTCTGATTTGACTTTAGATGTGTTTTCTGCTGCCAGAAGCCCTCCAGCGATGTTCAGGAGTTTCCTGTTCTGCATTTGGACTCATTGTATATTTCTAAACCCTTTTTGTCCTATTTCATTCCAGATGCTTCATGCAGCTGTGAATACTCTGTTGATCTCCAGGAGGATGCTATTGCTCCTCTATTCAGAACACATCAAAACATGTGATGAACAGAGACCAGAGACTAATTAAATGGCTGTACCGTCTACTGGAGATGTGAGAGCAGGTTGTTATTTGCTGTTATATGTCCCTCTTTCCTTTAAGCTCTTCCTATCATCTCCATCATACATGTACTTGTGCAAGAGAAGTAGTAGTTTGTTTAATTCTTCAGCTTGCAAGGCAGTATGTGCACTTGCAAACATAAAGCATCATTACTCTGGCAACTTCTTTGCTGGGCTCCTCAGTTTCAGAGCTTGTTCAGGATGCTGCAGCACAGTTGTTCTTTGATCTGTGTTGGTAAATAAAAATACATACACTGACAAATACACACACACACAACTATATACGTGTACACGTCTGCTTTGCATTTTTTTCATCAGGGGGTTATTTAAGACTTGAAATCAGCCAAGATTACCAAGACAAGTCAGCAGAAAATTATGACCCTGGTACTTTTTTGTTCTTTTTTACTACCCAGGTGATCCTATTGCAGTTTGAAGACTTGTTACAATTTGCTTGATGCTTTATGCTTAATTAAAGAAAATATAGAATGATAATTGAAAATCTCACTTTCCATGCCAGATAAAAGTGTAAGAGAATGACAAGATATTTCAAAGGAATTGTTAAGAATGGCTATAGTTGACATGACAACAGAACACCAAATAGTTACAGATGGAGATTTCTAGAGGTTTAATTCGTAATCCATCAGCCTGAGAGGGTCTTGTTTGAAACCTCAAAATTTAGTATATTCTGACAATGTGTAATTTCCTCTGAATTTATGGAGAATTAACTAGAAATCATGTAAGCACACAAAAATCACATGCGTGGTAAGAATGAATATTAAGAAGTGTCCATTCCTGGTGAACAGAGTCAGGAGGGGGAAGAATGTGAGAGGACATTAAATTTGTCTGTCCTACTAACTTGGGTCCCTGGGGTGGTGAGTGGTAAATAGCAGTCTGCAAGAACACAGATATTATACACAAACATGTGAGCTGTGTGACACAAAGTAACTGAAAAAAAAAAAGACAGCAAATTAGCAATAAGACCTCAGTCCTTTATTTCAGAAAAAAAAAAAAAAAAAGGACAAGAGATTGCAGTGTTTGTCTTTCTCAAGGCAGAAATAAACATAAGGAAGTGGGTGTTTGTTTTCTTATATTTAGCTGAAAGCTAAAGAAACCAAAACCAGATTGTTCTTTCTATAATTGCAGAAGAGCATACTCATTTGAAAAAGCTGACTGACTTTTTCTACTTTAGTGTGGCACTACAGATGTTTTATTAAGTGTATTGTAATATCCTTTCGCCTTGAGAGTCAAAATCATGTGGTGATGTAATGGGATGTTCTTCCTTTTATGTTCCTTCTGATTCTTTTTCCCCTTTTATTCATTTAAATGCTTAGACAGGTGGCTTGAATAAGTCAAAAGTACTACCCTTTTATGTACTTTCTATCTAGTATCCTATATTTTAAACAGTTTCTTCTGAGAAAGGAGAAGGGGTAGTCTTTTGCATTAATAGCTTTATGCATAATAATCCTATTCTGCAGCACAGGATAGGTGGGTTATCAGAGATCTATTCCAAGTCTTTTTCTATAGTTGCAGGAAGATGATGATTTGCTGTTTCAGACATTCCTGATACCTCCATCATGGATGAAAACAAAAGAAGTGCCATTTGTTTGAGAATATCATCTGTCTTTATTTTTAAATACAAACTTTTTAAAAGACAAAGGATATTTTCTTAGCAGATCATCTGGAATAGCTGGGAAAAAAGAAATATTTTTATGAACATAAGTTCATAAATTCTTATTTGGGTCTCTGATCATCTAGGACTCTGAATGTGAACTTTTTTCATTTGTATTGTTTGATTTGCCATGTCTCTAACCATTCTGCCTTAGGACATGGTGGCTACCATATCTTTAATTTAGTTTTGGCATTTTGTTTCCTGTCTTGTTTGTACAAGGTGTGTTAAACTAAGGACTTGATCTGACTGAATAAAAGCATGTAAATAAAACCGCTGTGCCTCTGTGTGAAATCCCACCAGCAACTAACTGGGGGTTTTATGTCCAGGACAGTTCAGTTATACATTGCAATTTGGTGAGGAGAATAAGATATTTGACATTAAATCAAGACATAGCCTAATTGGCCTGCAGGAAATAAACAAACTCCATATCTCTCTGTGAAGCTGCACAGGGCAAGGCCAAGCACTGCTGGGAAATCCCAGGCTTTAGATCAAGATGCGTGTCAGTTGTAGGGCTTTGGAAGAAGAAAGCTGAGCTAACTCAGCAGTGACACAAGAGATCACTAGCATGAAGAACACATGTTCTGGAAAACAGCTCAGCTGCAGCTGTGGGTAGCAACTTGCAGATGAATGAGAGAGGTCTGAGAGTGTGAACAACTGATGCTAATAGTGGTGGGAGTTAAGTGCATGTGGACAAAGTATAGAACTCATTCAGAATGGCATGAGGGGAGATCTTAACTAAATGTTGGGCCAGAGCCCACAGCCCTTAAACTCGGGCTGCTAAATGGTTTGATTCTCCTGTACTGTTTGGTTATCACTGTAATACACTTCCTAACTATCATAATGCCAAAACATGGGCAGGTAGAGCATCTGGTGCAGCTTGTGAATCAGTACACATCCATAACAGCTAATGGGTCAATAATGGATGAGCATGGAGCAAGATGGATTAGGACTGAGTCCATGCTGTCATTCATGGTATATCTAGTGCACTATTTAAAATCAATTTTGAATAATTGCAGTTTCTGTTGCCTGTCATAGGCGTGGCGACCTGGTTCAGAAAACGCACAGCTACCGCCCAATAACCGTGCGGTCCATCAGCACCTGACACCAGCGTGGTGGGTGGCAAAATGGCGTTTATTGGTGA
>JANHFX010016181.1:57267-111676 GCA_027560015.1 Chloroceryle amazona
GCGTTTATTGGTGAGCGACACGGCACTTTATAACCCGGGTTTACAACGTCACTTCCGTCTGCTTGCATCATAACTAAACGCTGTTAGCTATCAGGCTATAGGGAGTGGGGTTCTAGCTTTCCGTACATCGCGATATTCTTGTGACCGCCAGGCCCTAGCCAACAACAGTTTCTTTTGTGATCTTTGATGGGATTCAGGGCATCCTTTTGGAAGATGCAGCACACACTCAACACAATATATATGTGTATTACAAAGTAGCTTCAGCTGGGGAACGTACCTCTACATTACCCTTGTATTCCTATGATACTCTGAGAAGCCCATGATCCTGATGCAGGCAGGACATAGAGAATGACCATTCTCAAATTTACCTGTCTCTCACTGTAAATACTGACTAATGCCTCAGAAAGTGACAAGAGCTGTCAGCTAGGCGTTTGGCCTAACCCCAGGTAACAAAACTGTACTTTATCATTTTTATGAGGCATGCCTTATAAGAGTGAAAAGCCCAAACTGACGAGGGAGGCAAAATTTTATTTCTAAACCTAGTTACATCAGTTCATGTTTATAGTATCCCTATTCTCTCTGACCCATTCCATCCTGTCCCTTCCCTCTCCATCCCATCCCTAGGGCTATTTTACCAGCTGCCTGAGGATGCTTTGTCTGGCTGTACTCGGCAGCATGCTATACTGACAGGAACTTCTGTGCTCACAAGATCCCACATGCTTCTTTGTCCATGAAGGGCTTCCAAGTTTCTGTCTGAATGGGGAACAAATCTGATAAAATTCCTGTTTGAATTAGTTACCCTAAAAATTAACACATTGGACAGCATTTTCAAAAGTGCCTTAAATATCTGGTGAAGACTGAGTAATAAACAAGGACAAAAACTTAGTCCCTAAATGCCCAATCTTCCAACTATTGTCTGTCCTTCAGATAGCAAGTAAAATTTGGTCACATAAGCAAAACTGTGGGCAATAAACAAGGCCCAAGAAAACTACTGACAGAGATAACACACTTGTGTGTCTACAGATAAGTCCATGGTAGCCACAGAGTAACGGCCAGTGCATAACTCTGCTCAGGTGAGGCTGTGAAAACTTCCAAAGGGGTTTGGAACAATCTTAAAATATTTATGTCCTTTCTTCTTGCCCCTTGTGGTTTTTATATGTGATTGTGCATTTGATACTGGCTCTAAATCAGTCTTCCTTCCTTTTTCTGGGGACTTCTTTACCTAGGACAAGCCCTTGTCTTGCTTCCCTTAGACCTGACCTCATGTACAGCCCAAGTATGGTTGCTGCTTTTGCAGCTCTCAGAGCTCTGTTTTTCAGTTTTAAAACCCGAGAGACAAAAAGTAACTGGCTTTGACAGAATTGAGATATCCTTCATGATCTTGTACAGATGCATCATAATTGATAAATAATGATGTTTTAAAATCAGTTGATAGGCAAAGGTCACTCAGCTGGAATTGTCTTTCTATCAAGATATATGAGGAACAACAGGACAGATCTTAACAGTTCAGGATTTCTGGACACATGGCAGTGTACCTAATGCAGAAGACATGTGGACAGAGACATGGAATTATGCTACAATACTATAACATATATTAAACATATTAAATTGCACTACAACTAGGAAAAAGGCAGACCTGCTATGGGACATGTTCACATCCATCTAGCATATAATGATCTTGTTTATTAGGTTAGTGTAGCTTGTAATGGTAAATGGTTTTTAGTTCAATAGTTGCAAACTTTGATCCCAACATCTGACAAAATCTGAAATGCACATAACAAAACTGCCACTATTTTTAGACTGCAGCAATTCTTTTATAAGGAGACAATTCTTGTACAGCGTATATTAACTCTTCAGAAAGCTTTTCCACGTGGTAAAATAGATTTGGAGAACAAAAGCACTGAACATTGCAACTTGAATAAGAAGACGGTCTTTTATTGTTAGCTTTGAAGCACTGAACAATGTCTGAGACTTCTTCTGCAGAAGAGAAAGGGAGAAATAGAGAATTTCACCTCCATTTACATTCTAATCTTCTCTCAAAATAGAATTTGTCTCTGGCCCTCGAATAGATACCATGCAGTAGCTTGGGGATATTGTTTTAATTTATGTGGCTAGTGACAACAGAATTGGACACAAACAGCTCCCTTTCTCAGACAGTTATTGCCACTACTTGGGTGGAGGTTGAGCAGGAACAAGCAGTAAGGTGAAACCATCCACAGTAAACGGGGCTGTGCTGTTCTGACAAATCACTTCAATTCTGATTATTAAAATGATAATCTGGCATGTCTGGCTCTAACAGTAGCTTTTCTGCAGGTAATAAATCCCATGCAGAATGGTTGGTTGACACTTCCCATCAGTCTCATCATGCACAGGAGCTGGCAGTAGTAGTGATGGCAGGTGGAGGATGGGGCAGGGACTGGCTGCATGGGAAGACACAGCAGATAACAAAATGTGACTTGGGCATAGAGTGTCATCCTGCTGTTTAGTTTCCTGACAGTTCATTTGTTTCTAATTTATTTGATTATCAAACAGAAAACCCAGCAGAAGAGAGAGAAGGAACTCCAAGAAAATCCATTTGCTGAAAGAGACATGTACAGGTTTGGTTTTGTTACAGCTGAATCCTCCTTTCTACTCCCAACACACATTTGCATCCTTTGTCTTCTGCAGAATATCTGCTTTGTATCTACCTGCAGCTACTTAGCTCTGTGTGTATGCATCTGAACTGCTGTCATGTTGCATCTAGCTGGCAGCACTGGGACAAAGCAAAATCTGGAAAACTGTCTGCCCTTTTCTTACTGTGAGAACTTATGGACTGTTTGGATATTATTAAAGTTGTCAGCATGGTGCAAACAGCTCACTGATGTTTTACCAGGGTTACGATTGTTCTCACTTGGCATTACTGTCAGCACAGGCACATCAGGGAAAAAAAGAGAAACTTGCATACTATCTTAGGGCTGCTGCTTTTAAACCTACCTTCATTTAATATGCATGGAAAAAAACCCACAACTTTATCCTGTGTTCTCAATATCAGTCCAGTAGGAAGTCTGCTGAACACAGAGAAAAAGTGATCAGGTAATCTCACCGCATAATATAGGCTATATGCAAGCCACATTTAGTGCTTATTTTTGCTCTGTGGTTAGTACATTAAGACAGGTACCTGGATGTTTTCAAAGCTCAGCTCAGAGTTTTCTGCTGCACACTGAATGAAAAACTATCACAGACCAGTCATTGGGAAAATTTGTTACTGTCTAGAAAAGTTGTTTTTATAATCTCTGAGTCTTCTAAAACCATTTTTTTTCTGGCAATTGCCATGCTACCTTGTCAACTAATTTGGGATATATTCAGAAAAATTATGCTAAATTAACGGTTCTATAGTATTGACCTGGCAGGCTGGACAAAAAGAAGCTTTAAGATTCTGGTTTAAGGCTGTTTGACTTATTATTCTTTCATGTGTGTGTGAGTGTGTTTGTGTGGGGTGAAAAAAAAAAATAAAATGGAAGGCTATATTAGGACCTGTTCAGAGTTTATTGTCTAGACTGTTCCATGTTACCACCTCTTGCCCTTGCAATTCATTTTCCCATGTTTTTCACTGGAACAGGAGAAATGGTGGCATTTTTTGGTGAGGAATTAAAAATGGACTTTGGGAAAATAGGGGGTGGACAATAACTCTGTCAAAAAAAGGAAAATGCAAAACCACTTAAGGTGTTCAGGACTCGTTTGGCATTGTCTAAAATCCTAACCTTACTTGAGCAACCAGTCAACATAAAACTCAAGGCAGAAGCATATACCAAGGCTTTTGGTACTTGCTTCAATCTGTCTGACCCTTGGTGATTTAAATTTATGGCAATATTGTCTACATTCCTGTGTGTGTAGGTTGGATGTCTTTAAGATGTGACATCTGTCCGGGCTAGCATGATGACTGGTGGATGAAGGTCAAAAGATTTTGTTCAGATTGTGCAATAATTGCAAAATTGAGATAGTTCCCAGAAGACTACAGGTTCTGGTTCAAGCTCAACAGGGTCCTCATACAGACCAGTAAGACCTCTTAATGGTTCAAATTTCCATTGCTGTGAAGCAGTGGGGGGGGGGCTGGGAATGGACATATCTACTTGTGGTCTACTGCTCAGCTACATCTGCACATTAATTTATAAGGAGAAAAAATGTGGCAGTATCAAATAAATATGTCATCATTTGTCCTTGTTTGGCCTATGACAATCGTTTTTCTACTGTGCTAGCTAATGCCTAATATCTTCAAGATCACCACCTATTCTCTTCTAGGCTCTCACGTTCAGTGTCTGTGCTTGCACAGCTGCTTTTCAAAGGCTTCAGTACAAGAAGCTCTGATTTGCATATGTGAGGTTTGAGCTGTGAATGCCATGGCAATCAGAATTAATCATGTTAATATTTGATAGCCACAGTATCAGTTCTAACATAAATAAAATTCCTTCTCTCTTCCTTCTCCTCTAGTAATTACTGAACCAGCAGGTTGTAAAATGTATTTTGGAAACATCACCGAAACCTTTCCTTAGTAGTCTTGCGTCAAATGCATTCAGGCTAGCAGCTTTTCAGTAACTCAGTAACCTCTTGGATGCAATAATCTCCTTGTTCAAAGCTAAACTCAGAGGAAAAAATAGAAGGGGAAATTTAGGCAGATTGTCTATAATTGTGCAGTTCTCTGAAATGGAAGACAGTTGTACTGCTGTTATTCATTTCTGTGGAAACAAGTTCATGTATCAAACACAGGGCCATTCCATGGGAGAGAGAAACTGCCCCAGTACCAGCTATTTATACTGTAATGTTTCTACGTGGGCACTGGGGTGCACCTGAACTTTTCTTCTACTCCAGAGTCAAAAGTACCAGACATGACTGTGCAAGCTGTATTGTGGGGAGAAGAGTCTGGCCTGGCTCCAGAGACAGTGGTGCTAGGGTTGAAATGTAAGCACCACAGATGGTCAGTGAGAGAGCATGAACTGTGGGTGAGATGCATCTGTTGCATGGGTGAAGTGGGAGACATGACAGGTCTGACTGAGAAAGCTGCTTTGGTTTTAGGAAAGAGACTGTCTTTGTTCTTCTTCACATGGGTGTATCATAAAATACATAGAAGGAAGCAGCAGCAAAAAGCAGAGAGGGCTGAAGGGAATAAATAGAGTCTCGACAGGTAAATCTTCTCATCTTTGGCATAAAAGCAGTGGGTAAAACTGAGATAACAGCTGCAACCACATGCAGAAAAAAAAAGAAGTGTTGCCAGCAGGATGAGAGGTGATGCTTCCCCTCTAATCAGTCCTGGTGAGATACATCTGGAGTGCTGTGTCTAGCACTGGGCTTCCTCCTACAAGACAAACATGGACATACCTGTCCAGCACAGGGCCACTAAAGTAATTAAGGACTTCAAGCATCTGCCATTAAAGTGTCTGAGACAGCTGGGACTATTTAATCTGGAGAAGAGAAGACTCAGACAAAAAAGGAGGATACAAAGAATACAGAGCCAGACTCAGTTCTGTGTTGCCCAGTGAGAGGTCAAGAGGCAATGGGCACAAACTGAAATATAGATAATCCATTCATATGTAAGAAAAAAAGCTTTTACACTATGAGGATGACTAAGCACTGAAACAGTTTGCCCAAAGAGATTGGCTACTGTCCATCCTTGGAGATATTCATATTCAAGAAATCTGTTCTTGAAAGCCCTGTTTTGGGTAGGATCTTGGACTAGATCTCTGGATCTCCACCAATCTGTAATTCTGTGGTAAGGGAATTTCTTATGGAAATATGGATTTTATTCACCAAACAGAAGTGATAGCTTTTCTCCGTGTGATGCTATTTTCAATAGTACTTGAATCTCAAAAGTGCTTTGTAGAGATGATCAGTTTAGGATGAAGAGCCTTAGATATGATGCAGGGAGGACCTACAGATCCTCACTTTCCTTTCACTGCAGTATCTAAGACCTTAAATCATGCAGCTTGCCTCTGAGATTTTCACTGATGTAAATTGAAGATTGAAAAAAGAAAGTTTTTACTTTCCTGACCATCATAATGGAACTTTATTACATATTTTCACAGAAATTTAGTACATGCATCTTCCTTAATCCCCAAATATTTAAAGGACTTAGAAATACACAAAAGGACATCAATATTCCTTTAGGAGTAGTCTTTTACAATATGAGTGAAAATTTCCGACTTATTTTATAACATGTGATTGATATCAGTCTCTTCCAAAAATTTTATAGGATGTTAACTTGGTTTTATATTAAGAATCTATTAATAAAACATATTTAAGGAGTTAATAAATGATTGATGGTGAGTGTAAACGCTTTATAGATTTGGGCCATATCCAAGTTATAAGCACATCAATAGATGACAATACTGAATGTTATAAGAGCTACTCAATTAATCAGTGAGACCGCATGAAATGTACAACCATTCTTTATCAATTTCTTTAAAACTCCACTTATCATTTCTTAGCGCTTTACAAACCACTTCAAAGTGGAATTTTAATTAGAAGTGCATGGTGTGAGTAGGACACCTCTGACATTTTAAAGGCTTTATTTTCTTTAGGGACCTTTTGAAGCTGGTCCAGGTGCTACCCATGGTACCTGCAGTTGGAGAAGACTGGACATAATCATTTAGAAGTTCCCTTCCATTCCTGAGTACTGAACTTATGGTTCTAAACTTTGATGGGCCAAACACAAACTGAGTAAGTTCCATTAAATCATCAGGTTCTTACATCTGAATAAGTGCCATCCTTGCTTCCTTCCACTTGCACAACAGAATTTTATAACTGAGGACTGGTAACTTTTTCCCCATATTATTAAAATGCACTCTGTAAGACAATGCTCCTAGGTATTCTCCAGACAACACAGAGGGTGTAAAATAAAAACAAAATGTACTGAAATAAACCAAGTAAACAAATTCCTAACTTAACCTGAAAACAGTCAGGCACATTTGGTGTTCTTTAAGTTAGGATTTATGAAATTTCAGTATTAGTGTGCAAGATTGATCTACAGTGGAGAATCAAGCAGTGACCTGCACAGAGGTCAGAATAATATGCTTGAATATATATTTAGATACCAGAACAGCACTTCATGTGTTTCTGGAATTGTTGCCTCCTGAAGAGAAGTTGATTGGAAAGGGTAAAGATTGGTTTGCTATTCATGGACATGTCATGTCTGGCATATGTACAAGCTTTGAAAAATACTGCAGTTGACAAGTACTGAGAACATAGGTCCATATCAAGAACCAGCTCATGTATGCCTTTCTTTATTGACCAAGTAGTGTAGCTACTGGCTAGCAACCCACAAACAGCTCTCTTGAAGTCATGGAAAGAAGCTGAAATACTGGTGACAGGGAAGAAAGAAGCAGAAGATGCCATTTGCTCTGACTCAGTTTTGTACCAGCTTTTACTCTGTTCACCAACGTCAGCTAGAAAAAAAAACCCTGGTTCATATTAAGTCCATTAAAAAAAATGAGCCAAATATATTAAAGAAGCTCCATCAGCCAATTTGAATCAAACTTCAGGTATGGATAAGAAGCTGAAGCTACAGCTAGTGCAAAACTAATTTAGAGCAGTAGAAAATTGTGCCCCCTGAGGTGCATGGAAGGAAAATGTCAGTATTGATAATTTTCTCTCTCTCTCTCTCTCTCCTGTGTTCACCACAAAACACCTCTTCTTTGGTCAGAGTCGTGTAAAATTGGAGTAAATTTCAGAAATTCTGAAAGTGGTTTGTTCTTTTTGCTCTGTATAAAACAATCTCCTTCTGAATTCTCTTAAATAGATGTTAAGTTAAATTGTTGGGGCTTGTGACTCTTAAATGTTTTTTTTAATATATATATTACACACAGAGAAATTTGAAGGTTTTGTTAACCAAAAGATGAACTTTCTGTGCTGACACCTGTTAATTGGGACTACACCATGGTTTTAAACTTAACAGCTTTGATTGGCTTGCAGTGGAAGCATCTTCTTGGAAAAAAATAAATGTTTTTCCTGGATGACTCTCCCACATCTGTGTTTTTCTAGTTAAATCCCTAAAATAAATATATGATAGAGACCTGAGCTCCTGGAAAGGCACCATATGCTGCATTTGGAAAGATCAGAATTGCAAAATTAATGTTTTGAAAAGAGCATACAAAAGTCTTTACATGTCCCCGGTGCATATGTAGAAGAAAAGCTATCACATGGCCTCAATGTGCCAAGTGATGGGTTTGCGCAACTGTATTCTTTCCTAGCTGCAGGACTGTGTACATGTAGGGGAATGTAATCATCAGTCTCCCTCTTTAATACACATCGATAAATGAAAAACTTGGGTCTCAAACTGTTATCTTCATATCTATATCCCTTTGTACTACTTCTTTTAAATTCTGAACAGAAGGCTTTTGACTTGGAGTGCTGCTGTTAGCTGCAGTGGAGCCTCTTCTCACGACACTAAGCCAAGTCACAGTGCAAGGGAGTTTTCAGTGAGGGCTGTGAGCCAGGCTCACAGCCTCTGTCTGCTTGTGGATTTTGTACAAATGGGTGCTACTTTTTATTTTCTTGTGTATTTCACTCCACAGTCCCTAGTCTTCTCTTTCTGTTTTGCTCAATGACTGGCTTAGCTGGACTCTAATCTTACCTTAGGCCACAAAGCACAGCACCTGTGTAACCAGGACTCTATTCCACTCTCTATTGCTTAGTAAGAAGCACAAAGAAAATAAGGGTTGCTCATTTGAGCTTAAATACTGCATGGCCATGAAAAATGGCGTCCTAAGAAGTTTTATTAAGAGGCAGTGTTTGACTGACTTCTTTGTGTGTGAGTTTAAGTAGAGAGGATTAGTAAATTCAAGTGAATTACTCACAGAAGTCGCATTTTGGGGACAGACAATTTCCTCTTTTCCTTTTTCTTCCCTCACTCTCCAGGATTTAACTCTGTCTGGGTATCATGCGTTTGCATTCCCTAATTGGCTGAAACACAACATTCAAAATACATTGACCTGGGTGATACAGAAATCTGCTGGTGAAAGTATATAGGGTTTAATGTATTAAATAAGGCCTGAATATATCTGTGTTAGTTTGATTCATTTTGGTTTTTCATGTTTCCTTGCTGTTTAGAGCCAATTAAAGTAGTGAGCCAGATTCTCAGCTGGTAAGAATCAGTCAAGTAAAATGAAATAAATGAAGGTACATTGATTCATATCCACAGAGGATCTAGTCCATTCATTGATGGCAATTGAAAAGGTGTATTTGGCATGGCAGATTTTCAAATATAGGGCAGAAGTATTTACCATAAAAGCATTTTCACATTGTCTCTCTGACCTACAAGAATACACAGGCTTTTTCTTTTTTGTTTTATAGATGCATCTGGCTTCCTGGCATGTGAATAAATAAATAAAAATAAGTATAGGGCTGCAAATTAGAGCTCAAGTACTTTGCAGCATGACATTTTGCAGTTCTATAATGTCTCTGAACATGCCTGATATCAGAAATTTAGAAAAAAGAAACATACAGCAGAGAGATACTTGTCAGTCTGCCTTACTGGTTCTAAATGTTAAATTTCATAGAATCAAAAGATTTTTTCTCTTTGCTCTGTAATACAAGAATTAATAGAGTTCCAAAGTTTTGATTCATATTAATAACCATAATCAGATAATTTTGTTGTTTGATATTGGTAGGGGCAAAATATGAACTGCTGTTTAGGTTGTGTTAATTTATAGCCACAAGAACTTCTTGTGGCAATGAGCTGATCACAAGACTTGTATTAGACATACATTTCTGTGCATGGATTTTGAATTCCCAACATTTTCCAAGTCTGAATTTAATCTCATGCCTGATGTTCATTCACTGCATTCCTTGGCTAGTAAACAGTGTAAAATAAAGATCAGTTTGAGGACAATGGAATATACACTCTGATGGATGGAATTAGATTGTTTCTTCACTTGATAAATCTTGATTATCTTCTTTATGTTTTTGTTTGTTTATCTAAGTTGGGGGGGGTTATTTAGTTTGAAGTGTCTAGTGATGCTATCAAGTTACTGAAATGATTTTTAAAATATTTATTTTGCCTTTTATCAATGAAATTACTTCTCAGATCCAATGTTTCCTCTTCAGAATGATACCAGTTGCATGATGTGTAAGAGTGGTGACTCATGTTTTCAGCTTCATTATTATTCATGGATTCTTCTATTAAGCTGTAGGACATGCTAAAGCCTCAGACTGGAGAGAAATTAGTTCTGTATAGCACCTAGGATTTTGTAAAGAGTAAGGGAAAAAAAAGAAAGATAGAATGAAATTCCTAAGAACCTCAAGAACCTGGAGTCCAATACAAAGAAGTATAAATTCTGATGACATCTTGCTTATCAGTAGCTCTGATAATTTGTATTAATAGAGGTGATTTGTTATACCTTGCAGATGTTGACAATAAATTTACCACTTAGGTGACAATACGTCACTCTATTTGTGCTTTGAACTCCTAGGATAAGCCAGAATAGATGTTTACCCGCACTGTAGAGATTTTCTGGCCCATCTGCTTTAAGAAACAGTTAATGAGTGGGCTAAAAGTATTCCCTCCCTTGTTTGGCTTGTTAGTGAGTGGCAGTGGTCTTAGATGTGGTCCTCCCGACTTTTTCCAACACATGTATTAAGATTATCAAATGATACCTGCAGTTAACATCTTGAAAACAAATAAAAGGAGGTGATTTTAGTCACACAGCATGAAGTTAAGGTGTACAGTGCACTGCCAAAGGCTGTTGCAGATGTTATACATTTACACAAATGCCAAATGTTTCAAAGGGTTGCATGGATAAAGTAATGGAAGAAAAACGCATTCAAAGCTATTATAAAGACACTGGTTTTGGCTCAGGGGCTTCCTGTGTTACAGACTGCGGAGCACTAGAAGAATCTGGGAAGCTGTGATGCTGATTGCTCTGACTTTTAACTATTTCACAGGCATCTTCTATGTCACTGTTGGACACAGGGCATAGGGCTAGTTGAGACCTCTGTATGACTTAATACATCCATTGTTTTGCCAGTTCCCCTCATGGCAATGGTTTTGGGTGTTTATACCCAGGGCTACGCAGAGATGTGCAAAGGGCCATAAATGAACTCCTGGCTCCACTGTGCCTAAGAGTAGGAGTGAGGGGTGGGAGAAGGAGAGGGGCTTGACAACAGCAAAATCTCTTGATCTTGGAAGTAGATTACATGCCGGGTGCTCTTTTGACATCTGCTGCTGTGCTGTGGTAGATACCACAAGTAGCTGCCATTATTCAGGCTTCATATATTCTGCCTGAGAAAACAGAATTGCATTTCCAAGTTGCTTTACTGTGTTTAAGAGCCACAATTAATTTAGTAGTGAAAATTCCTACAAATGCAGTCATGTGAGCACATATTTATAAAGCTGATTCAATATTTTAAAGAAGTGAGGATACGAACAGTGTAAGATAAGCAACTGACAGTTATGGAGGTCAAACTCCTGTAGAGCAGAGATAGCAAAGGTAAAAGTGCAACATGCTACCTCCAGGAAGTTATCCACTCAGTTCTCTAAATCAGAACCTGGAAATGCCACTGAGGAGTCCCTGGAGTTACTTTCTAAAATAAAAACTGTATGAGTCTGGAAGATATTCCAATCTGGTCCTTGTCTTCCTCGCACCACTTGAACAACTTTTGCATCATGTATAACACTGTGCAGTCCTGTCCTGTCTTGGAATGAGTCCTGTCTTAAATCAGCATTAAGTGAGGAGAGCATTTGCTAAGATCACTGTTAGAGATGTCTAGAGAATTGCTTTATCTTTTAAAATGTATAGTGTAGCAATATGATAAAACAAAACAAATGCTTACAAAACCACAAGGAAGCAATTAAGTATCTGAAAAAGGGGCCAGCAGAAAGAACAATAACAAAGCTGAGCATTTTGCAGTGAATGCAAATCCTTTGAAAGGTAGACTATCCTTGGTTTAGTTGTAGGTATTCTCAGGCTACTTAAACTGCAGGAACATGACCAGTTTGTTCTGGGTGGGTGAACATGGCACTTCATGACAATTTTATAGAGAAGATCTTCAAAGACTATGTGCCTGAAGTAAGATTATATGTCTCATTGAAGTCTGGTTTAGCACAAGTGCCTACTTGGAGAGACTCATCTGCAATGACCTGGTTTCTTTACTGTGCTTCTTCCTTTATGCAGGTGTTTTAGTGAAGCTGAGCCTTCCCTGCCTTGAAAGCATCAATGAACAGAATGTCCGGAGGAACAAAATTTATTGTCCTTGTAAGGCTCTGCTGTGAACAGCTTCATATTTATGAACTGCTTTGAAGAATCTTATACAGTGCCCTGATCATGGACATATCAAACTGTACTTTCATGGCACCCAAGTTGTCTTTTAAAGTAAATTTAGGTCAAAAAGTTCTTTTAAAATGATCTCATTTCCTACATGAAGCAGAAACTGCAACTTTTGTTTGATAGGTTCCTGGATGAAATACATAATTTCTGGTTTAAGAAACCAGGACACATCTAAAAAGAAACATCCAGCTAAATATCATTCCCCAAATGGTATCTGACTGGGGAGACAAAAGTTATTTTTGATTAAGGAGATTCTTGATAACACTGGAAAATTTCTGTTGTGTCTTCATATTTAGTGTTACCTTAAGAACACTCCAGATACTTTCTGAAGGTATATCTTTGTATTATACACCCAAGTGAACTTAACAAAAGCTCAAGGGCAATGAACCTTCTATTCCCTTGGTATAGGTGAGAACACATCTGGAGTGCTATGTCTAGATTTGGGCTCCTCAGCACAAGGAGGACATGGATGTACTGGAGCAAGTCCAGCAGAAAAGCGCTGAGAAAACTATGGAGCTGGTGCATGGAATGTAAAAGGACATGCTGAGAAAACTGTGGGTTTTTTCAGCCTGAAGACAAGGGGAGATCTTGTTGCTATCTGCAGCTACTTAATGGGAGGCTGTCTAAAAGTTGGAGTCAAACTCACAGATACAGAGTGCTTAGACAAGGTCAATAGACACAAATTGGAATATAGGAAATTCTGATTAGATGTAAGGAAATATGTTGGAAGTGGTTACCCAGAGGGATTGTCAAATTTCCATTCCTGGAGATCTTCAGAGCCCAGCTGGTTTCTCATTCCTGAGTTTTGATCAAACTGGATCCAGCTCCAAACAAGGGACTGGACTACACAATCTAAACTTTTCTAATCTGAACTATTCTATGATTCTGTGATCATTCTGCTATACATGCCATGACCTTGTGGACATGGTGCTTTTTTAAATGCTAAAATTCCTGATAGAGATTAGCCTGGTAATTAAAAGTTCAGTGTGTTGTTCCTGCAGAGATAGTTGAAAAGTTATACAAATGGTCATACTGAATAGTCACCCAACGTCTCATCGGCTCAGAAATTTTACACATATATATATATATGCAAGAAAGTTGCCACTGGAATACCAGTTCCTACTTGCACATATTTGCAAAGTGATGGAATTCCTTCTGGTTTTCCCAATTGCCAGGTGTAATCTTGGTTTATATTGGTTTCTATCCAATTTAATCTAGTTGAAGCTCTTGGGAGACTGCAGAGGACAAATAAGAAATATTTATACAGTCTGTGTCTACAGGCAAGAGATACTGCAAAGATAAAAATATTCAGTAGTTGTATCAGTTCTGTTCTAATTCAAACCAGGACACCCAGTTTGGTAAGAATTATTCCGAGTGCTACAGTAACACACTGTGATAAAATAACAGGACTAGAGAGAAAATGACTCACTAGCCTGGGTGTTAAGATAACACCCTAAGTGGTAGAAGTTGGTTAAAGTTCGTGCCTGAATGGCAGAAACAACAGATCTATACTTTTTTAGGATATAAGGATATAATTTCTGTTGAAAATTGATGCCTACCTCAATTAATATCCAAGCACATTGTTTAGAATCAGACATTAGCTGGAGATACTGAAAGTACTCTCTCAGCAATATTCCTGAACCCAGTGTTTATTGATCTGTTTCATAACCTGGGAGAAGTGTTCAAACCTTCTTTAGGCAAACAAATGAACTTGGACTTCTGTGCTTGGAACAAGTATCGTGCATTGGAGTAAAGGTGTCTCAGTCAAAATTGTTTTCCTCCATTGTTGTTATTGTTCTGTTTTTTGTTTTGTTTTGGTTTTTTTTCCCTGCAAACCTATTTGGTGGTTTTGGCCTGAGTTTTCTATGGTCATGGTATGAAGGGACTGCACTGTCTGGCCAGTACCTCTGCCTTTTTGTGTTGGAATTGTATTGATGTGGATTCAGGGTACTGGAAGTTTCACCTTTGGAAAAAGGCTATGGTTCTGAGAAGTATATTTGCAAAAGCTAAATATCCTAGTCAGAAAGTCTTGGCAGAGCATGGAGACAATCTAAAGTGTATGCAGTTAAATGACCACATATTCATGAGCGTTATAGACCATGAGACATTTTGAACACTGAGATATGAGAGGCTGAGAAACTTAGATACTATAGCAATGAAAGACATTGGGACAAAACAAAACCAACTTTTTTAGATTACTGAGCAGAATCAGCGACATGACAATGACTTAACTTCCATGGGCACATTTTCTGGAGTAGGAAGAATTCAGTCTGGTGAATGGCTTTCAATGGATTAAAAACACCCACACACCCACCCAAGTATTTTTTTCTGCAGACAGGAGAGGAAGATCATGCAGTGTCCTGATCAGATACTCACTTTAATCCTGATAAACTAAGCTCCTGGAAAAAAAGTTGGAAAGTATGCTCAGACTTGATTTCTCCTCATGGATTCAACTCTCTTTGAATCTGCAAGGTGACACCAGTCTTAAAGTAGGAGGAATTGAAGAGACCTTCCCCTTATTACTAAAGTAACTGCACTTAGAAAAGTGTACTTCTGTCTGTGTGTCCCCACCACTTGCACTGTGCCCGCTCTGGTGCACAAAAGAGGTATTGGTTTAATTCATTAATGTGGACCCAAAGGAGCTAGATGGCTTTTGTGAATTGAGGTAATGAAGTCTCTTGGTCATCAAAGCTTGTGCAAGATATAGTAGAACAGAGGACAGACCATCAGCAAGCAAAGGAGGAGAGAAGGAATTGTGAAGGGTGGTTGTGGAAGGGACATCCTACCACTTTCCATGGAAGGGATTAATTAAATCATCTTGACTGCCATAAACCACAATCAAAGTGGCTGAGACAGTTGCATACTGAAGGTAAGTTGGGCACCTTTACGATGCCAGGAGCAAGGGACATGATGTGATATGTGCTGTGACTTAGATTTTGAAAAATTAACCAAGTGCTTTAAGCTTTTCCTGGATATCTCAGTCTGTATAGGATATCTCTATCTGAGCACAAGCTTAGACTGACCTTAAAGGATGTACTGAGGTCTCACCACTTGATACTACAGCTACAGTCACATGTAGTAATAAATTACAGGAAATAAGAATACTTTATCAGTGACAGAATCTGTTCTGGGCAAACCGTTCTTTGAATATACCTTTTTTTTTTTTTTCTTCTGCAGGTCAGTGAATATATCTGAACACACTGCAGTGCAACATTTAATTAAGAATAAAAGAGGTCTGACAGAAGGGGAATTGTTGTACAAATGACTCTTGACATTATTCTCAAACAATCAAAATGCTGATTATAAGGCTCTGAAGGCCCACCAAGCATTCAAGGAACACATAGAGGGCATGTTATATAAATACAGAAATCATAGAAATCAATCATAGAAGATAAAGAAGTCATAGAAATCATAGAAATGTCTGGGTTGGAAGGGACATCTTGAGGTCATCTAGTCCAACCCCCCTGCTGAAAGCAGGGACACCTTCAACTAGAGCAGGTTGCTCACAGCCTTGTCAAGCCTCACCTTGAATGTCTCCAGGGATGGGGCCTGTTGATATATGTTGAACAGTAAATTTCCACTCTATTTTGCATATCACAGAATCATCCAATCAATAAGTGTTGAAGAGAACCAACAGAAGGAGAAAGAGTCCAAAAGTGCATGACTGAAAGTTTTCAAATATCACTTTAATTATATCTATGCTTTGATGTAGCTTCTCTCTGTAGCTCTGTAAAAGTCAATTTTTGCATATTCCCCTCTTCTTCATGTGTCACTAATGTAAAGACTGAAGAATGATATATGAGGTATTTATGCTACTGTCATTATGTATGTCTCTATCTTATCAATATGTATGTCTCTATCTGTCAATAGGAGAAATGTTGGGATGATATGTCATTTAAAAATGCTGATATATAATAATTGTTACTGACTAGAAGAGGATAACTGTTACTGTACTTAGCATCGTTGTAATGCTTTCCATCTTCAAAATACTTTCTAAATGTTAATTAGCTACTGTAAGACCCAAAACATTTTCTGTCAAAAATGTATTTTTGATATTCAGTTGGGTTATTTTCTCCTGGAAGCAGATAGTTTTAACAAAAATAGATGAAACTAACACAGAAAAAATGTCAAACAAGAGAAGCTGTACCAATAAAAATGGAAAGATGTTGTTAAAAAGTCTCGGTGTCTTGTAGGAATTGCAGCTAGTGTTCTTATATGCATGCCCTTATTCTATAGGAAGGAGAGACTAGCTCAGCCATAATTACATGGTCTGTGACATACTCCAAAGTAATCACTTGAGCTGTTGTGAGAACAAACTGAACTGCATGTCCAGAAACATGGTCTGTCCAAGCAGCCTGCAACCAGGTAAGAAACAATGTACAAACCATGCCAATACCACCACTGTTGAAGAAGTCAGACAGAATACAGGTAGAAAAGTGGAAAAACTCCCCATCTGTGAGATGTGTGTGAGATAAAGCAAAGTGCTTTGGAGATGTGTGGAGAACAATGAGCAACTGAGTGTGGAAGAGAGTCATGAAGTAGCTTGGAGTAACCCTGAAATGTGTGTTAGACTTATTGATTGCCTTAGGTTCCTCTTGCAATTCCTGAACAGAGATACTGCCACATGTGACAGTATCACTTACACAGTGAGTGTAAAGGTGATGGAAACTGCTGACCCTAGTGTGCCATGACACCACAGTACTGCGCATGAGTACCCACAGGCTTGTCATTGCCTCAGGGGGTGCAGGGCTCACTGTACTCCCCTTCATGGGCTTATGCTGCACATTTTGGCCTCACTTGTCCCATATTGTGGACAGATGCAGAAAAAAAACAAAATCCTCACAGATGAGATACTCAGGTTGTAACAGCATCAGAGGGAAAAAAAACAACCCCAAAAAAATCTCTCCTTTCCCATCTCTTTTAGAATCACAGAATCATAGAATCGTAGAAAGGATTGGGTTGTAAGGGACCTTTAAAGGCCATCTAGCCCAACCTCCCTGCAATGAGCAGGGACATCTTTAACTAGATAGGTCACTCAGAGCCCCATCCAGCCTGATCTGGAATATTTCCAGGGATGGGCCATCTACCACTTCTCGCGTGCCAGTGTTCCATCACTCTCATCAACCAAAATGTCTTCATTATATATATAGCCCAAGTCTATACTCTTTTAGTTTAAAACTATTACTCCTTGTCCTATCCCAACAGGCCCTATTAAAACATCTGCCTCCATCTTTCTTACAGGCCTTCTTTAAGTACTGGAAGGTCACAATAAGGTCTCCCTGGAGCCTTCTCTTCTCCAGGCTGAACAACCCCAACTCTCTCAGCCTTTCTTCAGAGGAGATGTGCTCCAGCCCTCTGATCATTTTCAAGGCCCTCCTCTAGACCCGCTCCATCAGGTCTACATCTTTCCTGTGCTGAGGGTTCCAGAGCTGGACACGTTACTATAGCTGGGGACTCATGAAAGACAGGTAGAGGAGGAGAATCATCTCCTTTGATCTGTTGGTCACACTTCTTTTGATGCAGCACAGGATACTGTTCATCTTCTGAGCTGCGAGCACCCATTGCCAACTCATGTCAGTACCCCCAAGCTTTTCTCCACAGTCCTGCTCTCATTCCCTCATGCCCCAGGCTTCATTAATATCAGGGATTGCCCTGTCCTAGATGAAGGATGTTGCACTTTGCCTCGTTGAAGCTCATGAGGTACACATACACCCACTACTTAAGTTTGTCCAGGTCCCCCTGGATGACATCCCATCCCTCAGCCACTCAGTTTGGTGTTATCTACAGCTTGGTAAAAGTGCACTCAATCCCACTGTCTGTGTTGTTGTCACAGTTTAGGGTCAGGGCAGCCCACTAGACCTATAACAGACACTCTCTGTTAACCTCCTTCACACCCCAAAGGGGAAAGAGAAAGGGAATAAGGGAGAGGGAGATTTAGCAATTAGAAAAGGAAACTAGAACAGCTTTAATGAAGATAATAATAATAAAAATGGTATATATACAAACATATACAAAACCAGTATTGAACCCAACCCCCCTGATGGTAATTACATCACCGCCACCACCGATGCTGTGGAGCAGGCACCGGGGGAGTCCCAGACTGGACACAGCAGCAGACAGGAGCTGTGTTCAGGAGCTGGATTCTGCTACTGGATTCAGGAAGGCAGAACGGACAGAGTCCTCCTCAGATGCTCCAAGGAAGAAACCAAAAGAGGACGTAAACCAAGCTGAGCAAAGCTGGCAAAGCAGGCCGAGAGGGGCAAGACCCTCCAGATCCCTCTGCTTTATACTGAATATGATGTATATGGGATGGAATACCTCACTGGTCAGTTTGGGGTCGCCTGTCCTGTCTGCTCCTCCCTGCAGGTGCGCCCCCCCCCAAATGTGGTACACAAGATCCAGCAGTGGCCTTGGTCTGCACAGCAATCCTTGGTACTAACTCTAAACACAGGGTGTTATCCCTGCCAGCAGCAGACACTGTCTGTGAAAACAGGCTGCTGACTTCAGACAGTGCAGTTAGAAGAACTGAGCTGAGAAGTAAAATCACTGAACAGAATTAGTTCTGTTTTCACTCAAACCAGGACAGTTGTTGATGAAGATATTAAACAGCACTGGTCTCACTAGGTACTCCTCAGGAACACCTTTCATAATTGATCTCCATCTGGACATTGAACTGTTGACCACTACCCTCTAGAGGTGACCATCCAACCAATTCCCCATCCACTGAAGTGTCCACCCAATCAAATCCATATCTCTCCAATTTAGAGAGAAGGATGTTGTGAGGGGTTGTGTCAAAGACCTTACAGAAGTCCAGATAGATGACATCTGTATATCTTCCTTTGTCCACTGATGCAGTCACAACATCATAGAAAGCAACTAATTTGGTCAGGAAGGATTTGCTTTTGGTGAAGCCAAGCTGGCTGTCTTGAATCATTTCACTGTCATCCATGTGCCTTATCAGAGCTTCTTGGAGGATCTGTTCCATAATTTTCCTGGGCACAGAGGGGAGGCTGACAGGCCAGTAGTTCCCAGGGAACTCTTTTTGACCCTTTTTAAAAATGACTCCAACTTTTCCCTTTTTCCAGTTACCAGGGACTTCACCTGACTGCAGGACTTTTCAAGTATCATGGAGAGAGGCTTGCAACTACATCAGTCAATTCCTTCAGGACTCTGGGGTGCACCTCATCAGGTCCTACAGACTTATGTATGTTTAGGTTCGTCATGTGGTCATGAACCTGATCTTCTTTTATAGTGGGAGGGACTTTGCCCCTTAGTCCCTGTCCTGCAGTCCATATACTTGAGAGGTGTGGGAAGAGATGTTGCTAGTGAAAACTAAGACAAAAAGGTTGCTGAGTACCTCATACTTCTGCTCATTTCTTTTTACATGTTTGCCAGTCTTACTCATTCTCGCCAACATATCTGTAGAAATCCTTCTTGTTATTCTTTGCATCCCTTGTCAAGTTCAGCTCCAGCTGTGCCTTGGCCTTCCTGACCCCATCCCTACTCAACCAGCTAGTGTCCCTAAACTCTTCCCAGGATACCTGTCTCTGCTTCCACTGCTTATGCAGTTTCTTCTTGCCTTTTATTTGGTTAGACTCAGCCATGCTGTTCTCTTTTTTTCTTTTTTTGATTTCTTACACTTGGGGTTCAAGAGCTCCTTGTGCTCTATGGCAAGCATTCTTAAATATCTGTCAGCTCCGTTCTTCTCCCTTGTCCTTCAGGGCAGTTTCCCAGGGGGTCCTATTGACGAACTACTTGAAGAGATGGAACTTTGCTTTCTTAAAGTTCAGGGTCCTGACTTACTCCTCTGCTGACCCACTTCCCTCAGGACTGTGAACTTCAACAGCATGTGATCACTGCAGCTCAGGCTGCCTCCCATCTTGATGTCACCCATTAGCTCACTTGTGTTGGTCTATTACCTGTCTTAAGAAGTTACCCTCAAAGTACTTCAGGAGTCTCCTGGATTGCCTACAGCTTGCTGTGCTACCTTTCCAGCAGTTGTTGGGGTGGTTGAAGTCCCTCTGCAGGACATGAGCCTGTGAGTGCTATGCCTGCTGTAGCTGGCGTAAGAAGAGTTTGTCAATAGGCTCCCCTTGATTGGGCAGCCTGTAGTAGACACCAGTGACAAGGTTCCCTTTGTTTCCTTGGTCTCTCATTCTTACCCATAAGCTTTCAACATGCTTGTGGCTATTCTTCAGAGGCAACTCTTCACACTCTACTCTTGATGTAGAGGGCAATGTCTCTGCCTCACTTCCTCTCCTGTCCTTTCTGAACAGCCTGTAGATGTCAATAGCTGCACTCCAGTCATGAGATGTCCCAATCATGGGATCTGTCCCACCAAGTTTCAGTAATAGGAACCAGGCTGTAGCCTTCTAGCAGCATGGTGGTTTCCAGCTCCTCCTGTTTGTTGCCAATGCTGCATGTGTTGGTGTAGAGGCCCTTCAGCCGGGTTGTTGGCTGTGTCATCTTCTTAGAAAAACTCCCCTTATTTCCTTTGAGGTATTTCACTTGTATTTCCTTGTTGGCTCCTATTAGCTCAGGAGTCCCCATCTCATCTCCATAACTTCAGGTTTGCTGCGGTGTAGTAAACGTGTCTCAGAGCAACAGGCACACACAGTAGAACAGGATGGTTATGCTGTTTCAGCACAAAATCCAGCAGCTAAAATTTATTACAGGTGAAGGCGTGCTTAACCTTAGCACACTTTGTGCTGAAATACATGCAAACGCTCTTGCTTCAGTAACTCTACTATGAAGGATAGGCTGGCAGCGACAACAACCAGCTATTAAATTGTTAAACTGCCCAAATTAAGTTCATTGATGATCATCCTGGACTTTTCTCCTCAAAATGTTGACGCATAATGCAGTTATCTGCAACCTGTATGTCAAAATCAGACAGAGGATCAGTTATAAACGTACATTTCTTTAGTCAGACATGCTGGGATCTGCCTGGCTGTTTATGGGATAGAATCCATTCTTTGCCTAGAAGATGAACAGATATATCAGACAATGTGTGATAAACAGAGAAAGGGGTGAAAAAACTCTATGATGATACAACAGATCTGGAGCAGGTCTACGGCAGTCCATGTTGCCCCAAAAGTTTTTATATTCATGTGCTCTGCTCTGCTTCAGTGTTATTCTCTGTCTTTAATAATTTTCAATGCCATGTGAAGTAGTAGGATATAAAGTAATTTGGTTGCTGAGGGCTTATTACATTCCTAGGATTTTGTGGAAAGCCTATTTAGGGAAGGCAACACATACTTACCAAAGGATTTAGGATTGATATTCACTAGTTCAACACTACAGAAAGAGTAGAGATCATGTTGTTTGTGGAATAATGTTTACTGTGATTGGATTGAAATGCAGCTGCATATTTGCTTATGAAAAAAACAAACCGGAGATGACAGTTTGAGCTAAATCTCTTAAAAAAATTTTCTATCATAATCCTTGGGTGGTCATGCTGGAGAGAGATATATCTATCTTTGACACTGCTCCTGCACTATCCCAAACAGAGTAAATGTTAATGTTGTCAAAAGTCTTCACAGCACTCACAAAACAAGTTTGCTTTTCTGTGCTGGGAGCACAGGCTTTGCGGAAAGGTACAAAAGCTTCCCTGTGGCTCCTGAAGAAAGATGTTTGGCTGTCCCAGATCTACCAGAGTACTCCCAAGTCTGTAACAGACTTTACTACAGTGTTTAGCCTATGCTTTTCTTATGAAGACATGAAAATGTCCTTTTCTGCCCCCTGTGTGATAACTGCTTTTAAAAAGGGGAACTGTCCTTTCTGCTTGGAAATCCTAAGGTATTTGTGAGGTCCCCTGACTGGTTTTTTTATCCTCTCAGGGAGAAAAAATTGGGCCTTGGTGCCCTTTTGCTACCAAATGATCATTCTGACATGGGTTCAGTCTGATGTAGTCCATTCAAAAATACTCAAGGTTTACCAAACACCATTAGTTATATCATTGCTGATGACCTGAGGGTTGGAGCTTTTTGCTTCAATTCCATCAATTTTCAGCTAATAATGGTCATTACCAAGTAAAGATAAATGAGGGATGTTTTATGGTACATCTACATTTCATCTGCTATATACAGGTAGTACATCTTCTACTGCAGATATGAAACCACCCAGATGAAGTGGATGACAGAACATGAAACTGTTTTTCAGTCTCCAGGAGACAGCTTCTAGCTAGAAGCAAGTGACTGACAGTAACAGGTGATAGAAAGAATTTATGAGCTACTGGACAGTAAATGATACAAAACTCTCAGCAGCAAAACTGATCAGTCAGAATTTACAAATGTGATCGTTTTTCACAGTCTTGGCAGCTAATGATCCTTCGGGACACCAGAGTGACCTTGGAAGTTAATAGCCTATTTCTTGCTACAACAAATAAAATTAAATTCTTCTTGTTTTGATGAATTGTTTTCAAGACTGTTAATTTGAAGACCTTTCCCTAACAAAGATACAGGATACAGGAGACTTGTTTTCTGCTTCCTCCTGACTTTTGGGGATGGATTCAAATCCTATTGAAGGCAATGGGTAGACTCAATAACACTTTGAATAATGTCATTAAAATTAGTGTCTGTAGTGTCTGTTAGGTCACTTTATCTCTCTGAGACTCTTTGTTTATACTTTCACATGGGGACAGTTAATAATTAGTTATATCAGGATTTTTAGAGCATTTTGCGATGTGTCCATGGACAATATTATAGAACAAATGAATCATTTAAATGCGTAGAATCTATTACTTATTCTAAAGTATATGCAATAAATACAATAGTTTGTGATGGAATTAATACCTGATTGCATAGCATTGTCAGTTAGCTTTAAAAGCATAGCAAAGAAACATAAATAAAACAAATTAACATATTTGAAGTAAACAATTTGTGAGAATATCTAAAATCACAAAAAAACCCTTAATGAAACATAAACTTATGATACAAGCAGAAATGGCACTAAACTATGATAAAACTGTGGTGTTAGTAATTATCAGACGTAGTTAAGTGGAGGTAAGTACAAAATACACAGAAAATCTTATTGTGTAATTTAATGAACACCAAGGAAGGATTAAGAAAGAGGATCAGATATAATGGTAAATAATTCAAGGCAGATTCTATCTTAGATTAATTCAGCCAGTTTGATTTTAGTAGTTCTAGGAAGGAATCTGAGCTGCTTATACTATTATTATTTACTTTGCATGTGGCAGACCTTTTTCTAGTATTTTATTTTATTTTTTGGGGTAAATTATCCCCTGCTGTTCCCCACAAAGAATCCAACTAATGGTTGCATTCCAATGAAAGTGTAATATCTGTATTTGTAGAAAGGCCATTAGTTTCTGAAAAATTAATCTTAGAATAGAATAGCAATATTAATCTTAGGATAGTTCATGCACTTGTTCTCTCTGGATCCCACCCTGGGTTGAGACTCAGAACAGTGCCCCTTCTCCTCTTCCTACCACATTTTGCACAAGAAAAAACATCAGCCTGCTGGCACATACCAGCAGTTTTCTAATGTGATGATGGAGAAACCATGCATATGGTGATCCCAGCACACAAGGGTGAAGATCCAGCAGCCTATATGCATGAAACATCAACCCTGGAGCAAGCACTTAAGAAAACCTTACATCTCCTGAAACCTATAGTAAAACTTGTCTTAGCTTGGTAAGAGAAATACCTTTCACAGTCTTGCAGTGTGTTTATTACAAATGCCAAGGAAGCTCCCAGGCTTCTCTCTTTGTAGAAGACTTCTCCTGGGGGTCCACTGCGCAGCTGCAGCAGAGGGTGAAGGGGAGCCCGAAGAAGAGGCTGCAGTCCTACACAAAGGCAATTTCTCTTCCCTGGGAAACTGGCCTGTAGATCTAAGGTAATCTGATTTCTTTAGGAGACGAAAACATGATTCATGTTTAGAGCAAATGCTTTACATAATGACTCTGGGGACTGAAAACACCCAAAAAAGAGTGTATTTTCTCACCAGGAACAATCCTAAGGTCATGTCTGTTGCAGGGTAATCAATTTTTTTTTTTATTATTTCTCAGGAGAGAATTAATTACACTTTTTGTTGATGAAACACAAATGCTGGTAAGTAGTATAATTTAGTATAAGGAGCTTGAGTGAGTGTCTTTTCGATGCCTTCTCTTGGAATCAAAACTTTATTTTTATAGACCCAGAACAGTAATCCTTAAATTGCCACTAATAAACTTAAAAATATATGAGGATATATAAAAATATATATTGAAAATGGGAGACAGAACAAGCTAATCCATTTCATCAGGTACTGTAACCACTATTCTAGATGGAAAAAACAACCAGATCCCTGATTATATGTAGTCTGTACTTGTATGTGAACAGGTTTGTGTGAGCCAAGATGTGTGGGCCTGAAAATGATTTGAAAAATTGTTTTCACTGCTATTAATAAGGTCAAAATGTTCTTTCTTTTATACGGGAAAAAAAAAATCCAAACAACAAAAAGCAAACAGAAAAAAACACTCATCACCTAAACAGCATTATAAAAGTGAAGTGCAACAAATCCAGAAGTTAATATAAAATCCACATGTCAATCTGTCTGTGGAAAGTATTTTGAAAGCCAAAGGCAACTCAATAAAAAACGCAGCAGAAGCAGCAACATTTCAATTAGGTGAAAAGAGAGTAGGCCCTGACAGTTCATTACTGAACTGGCTCTTCCAAATACTGCTTTTTTTTTTTTTTTTTTCCTTTGTCCCAGTTAGTTCATTAATGTTAGTCTTCAATTAGGAACAATATTTCTAATGAGATCTCTAGGTAGTAACCTTTGCTTTTTTTCTTCTGCCCATTTCATAAGTACAGTCATAGAATTGTATTTTTTGAAATCTGAGGGTTGAATTGCCATTAGTGATGGCACAGTAGATCACTGAGCTCCAGAGAACAAGGATGTTAAGTGGTGAAGTAGCAAGAAAAGGAAGAAATAAATGGAAAGAGAAAACCACAGCAGAACTGACCAGTCCTTGGTCTTGTCAAATGCACCTACCTTTCCTGCAGCTTTCTTGCCTTTAGGCATCACATAAACTCTGGGGAGAACTTTGCTGAGGGCTGTGGCAGCAGGGGTCTTTGCGTACTGTATGTGCCTCTGCAGCAGTAACTTCAAGCATGTTTGCTGTCCAGTCTGCAAAGATGCTGCTGCCACCTCCAAACCATACAGCTTGGATGCAGAAGAGATTAGTCATCAGGTTATCTATTCATGTTTTCTAGCTCCCTATAACTGCTTTAAGTCCTTCCAGTGGATCTGTTTTACCCTTCTTTAACTTCCCACTAAGCTGTTTAGATGAGAGTACAGAGCTAGACTGGGAGTCAGATTTAGGTAAAAAAGATTTCCACTCCCCAATACCTTCTGAATGGTGAACTGCTTCCAGTTTTGAAGTTGCTACTCTCTGAATTCATTTTAATCTTATATTATGAAGCTCAAGAGGTAAAAAGTCAGTGTTGAGAAGATAGAAAGAGATGGCATTGATTGAAAAAAATAGTGTAGCACCTGACTTCACGTTAATGAATTCCCATTTTTGTAACTTCATTCAAAAAAATCTGCCACCATACTTGCAAAATAAAAAGCTTAAAAATAACACATCTAAAACCTACCAGTTCCTGAAGCATATATGTATTTTGTCAAAGCAAGAAGTATTCAGCATAATATAAGAAACCTTTCTACTCCCTAGCCATGACAGTTAATTCCACTTTAACTGGCACATCTCTATGAAGATGTGTAAGAAATAGGAACAAAAAATTGAGCCTCTATAAACTTGGGAACTTAGTATTTCATAGGTATATTATGCTAAACAACTTACCCCTTATTGATTCACACAGTTATTAATCAGAAAAGCCTGAGTATATAATTCCACCTGATCTTTAGGTCCTTGGAAATGACAGTTAAAGCTGGCAGCTGGCTTAGTGGAAGAATGGCAGGATGAAACAAGTAAATGAGTATCATGTTGCATTATTCATATAATTTCACTAACAGACACAGGACTTCCATTAACTGTTTTTGCTTAAAAGCAGGAGTCAGGCTAAAAGTAGTGCTGAGAATACTAGTATAAGGCTGTGCAAGGATATTGCCATATTTTTCTGTTTTGGTTTGGTTTGTTGTTGGGGTTTTTTTGTGTGTGTGTTTTTTTGATTATTTTATTTTTAATTTATTTAATTTATTTAATTTTATTGTTTTGTTTTGAATGTTTGCCATCTATGACAAAACATCACAGTTTTAATGTTTAATTTCTGTCTGACTGAGGCATGTGCTGCTCTTTCTGACTTCTCTCATGAGTTCTACAGACATATCTAGATATTGCATTTCACCATAAAAAGCTGCACAATAATGAAGAAATAGAAACTGGCATGGCAAGCGTAAATGTTACAAATCACCACCACAAGTAAAATGCCTATGTAAAAACTAAGACAGTACCATATTCTTGATGTCCTCTCTTATCCAGACATTACTGTTTTTGTAACAATGTGCAGACAACACAGACAGGAGCAAGGGACCCTGTTGAATTAGCTGATTACAGTTTTGATAAATGAAAGAAGGAGAAAAAGAAACATGAATATATGCAATTACTTGCATATCTTCACTGAACAAACTATAAGAGAAACTGCACTGGACCTTACCTAACCTTTTATTTCACAGTCTCATGCCCTCAAGTTGTGTTCGACTTACTTATCTTCAGTCTCTACAACTTCAGCATTTGATGTGAACTAGACATCTAAATCCAGACATATTCTACACAGATGCATATTCAAAGAGCTGCTCATCCCTTCCTGGGACAGCATCTACAATATGGGAGAGATGAATTGTTCTCTGGCAATACCTGTTTTTCCCCCTTGACTACAGAAGGAAACTAAAGGATTCATTTCAACTACGTGCCTATCTTTTAATGAAGTTGGTTCAGTTGAATGCCAACTTATTTCATTGGCTCAGAGTATATATTTCAATATCCTACATGCGAAGCATAGGGAACTTCAGGTAGGTATTAGGCAAAGATCTAAGATACACTCATATGTGTATAAGGACACCTTAATTCAAACTGTTCTTCATACATATGAATGCGTAAGTAACAGATCTGATTTTAAATGTACCTTGATTCTGTTTAAAAGCTTTACCCTCACCTAATATTTTCTCAGGTTTTATTTTCAAAGGACTTGTTACTTTTTCACAATACAATTTTCCAGTACAAATTTACAGCATTGAAAGGCTTATGTTATACCACTGCCATCTCTTTCACTTGTGTAATTACAGAAGATGAATAAAAAAATAAGCAAATTGTAGCATGGTGGATGAACTTAAAGTCTTTACCAAAACCAAATACCTATTCATTCCAGTAGCAGATGTATGGAACGGGGGTCCTGACAGGTGAGGAATGCTGTTTAACTCGGGTCTCTACCCAAGTGGCATACCACTGCATGTTCTACAGGCTGCCTTATTTCACTATGCCAAAGAAAATAGCTTTCTCTTGTACTGGTAATGTGTATTTTATGTTCTATGAATAATGTATGTTTCCCGTGTACTCTTCACTTCAACTTTTTAAGGCTTAGGGTCACTCAATTTCCTGTTTCATACCATGATGAGTACCAGCAATGATAACAGAGTTCCTGAAGTTATTCATTTGGTCAAGGAAATAAATTTATCCAAACACCTTTGTAGACTTCTGAGATGTCATTTTTGAGTATTAACACAAAGTCCAAGCTGCAGAATGCACGTGTAAAAGCAGGTCTTATGCTGTCAAGCTCTCTGCTTCTCAAATTCATTCATTTTCCACAGAAACCCCATGTATGAGTCATAGTTCTACCGATAAGTTTCTATACTCATTGCAGATATAAATCAATCTATGTCAATGAATTAATATTTAGTTAACAGGCAGCTGGATCTTAGAGAAATATGTGCTATTAAAAGGATATGCCATCATCACAGTGATTGGGAATTTTTCTTTTTGGTCCAGAGGGCAGATAGCTTAAAGCTATGTGGAAAGGTATGTGCTTGTAACACACCTGATGTGTTTGTGTGATTGCCAATGCATCTAGCCTTTTATGCAAGCATACCAGCAGAGCTGGGTATGGGAGATGGCTGCACAGTTTGCAAGTGCATCATCAGTAAGCCAGCATGGGGGTCTTGGAAGATTTATTAGAGGTGTTTATCTTTTGGTTGGACTTTTACCACGATCATAATTTTGAATACAGAGAACCAGGGAATAATTTTCTGCTTCCTGAACCTTTTGGTTTGTGCCAGTTCTCTAACACAATGACATCCAATTACAGGTGATGCTGCTATAGAGAGCTGCAGGAACAGGACTTGGGTCAAAGCTTCCCAGCATCTCTTTGCCCCATGTAAAGCCAGTCCAGAAATGGCAATTTCTGAGGTGACTTAAACTTTCTCTGCCTTTTTCTTTACTGTGTACCATAATTTCTGGTCAAAAAGCCTATTCCTTTTTTATTGCACCACTTGATATGCTTTCTAGTGTTTATATAGAATTTCCCAAGGCTAGAAAATAACATCAAATACAGGAAGCAACCAGTGTAGCACTTAGAAAATGCCTTCCATGTAGAACAGAATTTATTTTTATTTCAGATCCCCGCTATGTGATATGTGAAAATACTTTGCAGAAATTGGTAGGACAGAGATGAGAAATGAATGGGTAACAAAGGCACTTGTGCTGCTAGACAAGGAAAATAATGTACAAAGACAGAGACTGAGATGAAGGAAGAAAAAGTTGGAATTTAAAAGCAGAAAAGGTGACAGAAAAGTATTCTCATGAACCAACAGAAATGATGGGGAAAAACAAAGAACGATTGGTGCTTAACATTAATCAGAAGAAAAAGTGAACAAGTAAAGTTTAAGGTGACAGTTTAAAGAAGACTTGGTGATACGGAGGGGATGAGAGAGAAGAAATGGTTCCCAGAGGGTGCAGCAACACAGCTGGAAAACAAACCCTGACACACTAAGCCTCCCAGAGCAGGGGAGGCAGGGGGTGTGTATAGAGGAAAAAAGCATGAGCAAGAGTGATGGAGTATAAGGGCAGGTGAGGGGGATGGTGTCACATATCTCTGGATTAAGATACACAGGTCAGGATAAGGCTAAGTTAGGCAAATAAAGTATATTGTTAAAGCCATTCATATGCACTTCTAAATTAGCATTTATCCCAGACTTTCTACAACACCAATGGCAATTTTGGCTTGTCCTGTCTGAGCTCGAGGAACAGAAAATGAATCCTCACTTTAGAAGGCAGTTGCAGGGATGACCTAAAGTAGGGGCAGTGTCAAGGTGGAGAGAACCCAAATTTATAACCTGTGATAAGTGAACCAGATAGTTCCTTAGTTTTAGTTGTGTTGTTTTCACAACATGGACATGTGTTTACAGTTTTAATTGCATGGACTGTGAATGATCATGTTTAAACTTTCTACATCTCATGCAAAAAAGAACATTTTCAGCCATAACATGGAACTGTACATTTTGGGTGAGTTACACCTGAGGTTAGTACACCTTGACTAGACCCTTCAAGCTTTGATAAAGCTACAACTTTGTTCTGAAAAGAAAAATGAAGAATGGAAGATTATGAAAAGCTATTCTAAGCAGAGAAGACTGCTTTTGTTAAACATGTAAAAAAATATAAGGAGCTGGGGAAAGAAATTTAAGTAATATTTTTTATTATGGATTAAAGAATAAAAACCTGATTTATTGAAGAAACTATCGTGGTTATTTCTGCATAGAAAGGTTATCCCCAGTTCTGATTTCAGTATTTGTTTAGCTCTCAATCTAACAAAGCCTTTAGGCCAGTAAAACGTGTTAAAAAGAAAGTCTCACCAGAAGCTGTGACTACAACTCATCTGGATGAAGCAACTATTTAGAGGCTTTACTGAATCTTGGCAGAAAATTAATTTAGTTGCTAAAGTGATGATCAGACCATTAAATAAAATGGGTGAGTGACTATTTTCATGGCTTGTTGAGGAATTGCATGGCACAGCTTGCTTCTCATATGCCTGTGGCTGAGCTTGTTTCTCCCCCAAAACTAACTGTCCACCAAGTGGGGGCAGCCCCGGGGCTGTTCTCTGTCTTGCGGCCTGCTAGATAGGGGTGTGCATGCTGTCCAGAGTTGCACCAGGGCTATGCTGATGATTACTGTGAGCCTGGGTTTCAGGCTGAACCCATGTGCTCTTCAGTTTAATGCTATCATTATCCCCTTTCTGATTCTTCACTGACTACTTACTGTAAAACCTTGAAATGGTATGGTTTTTAACATACTTTTAATCTTTGCTGCTTAGAATTCCTTCATTGTGGATGAGGACTTGATCTCTGAGACACGACTGTCTTGTAAATCCATCAGATTGCAGATACTATGCTGATAGGTATGTCAGGCACATCTAAGATGCATAGGTAACGCAATTTGATCTATGGAGTCACAAGAGGTGATGCAACTCTATGAAACACGGACGTAATTTCACCTAGATTTGATCTCTGTCATTGCAAGCAAAGAAGATAAAAATTGAAACAGTCTTTAAAAAAATCAAAAATCCAAATCCTTCAAGTTGTGGGGAAGATGTCTGAATAATAAATATACTGGCAGGTGAAACACTGTCATATAAAGAAGAGTTAAATGGAAGAGGAGCCTGGCTCAACAGGAAATATATGCAGCCTGAACTCTGCCTTACAATAAAGAGAAAATATGCTGGCTGTAAGCAGGAGCACGGTGTAATAACACAGCCCCACTACATTTCAAAACTGTTTTTACTGAACTCTGACCATTTATCTAATTCCTTCTCTTCAGCAGGCTTTCTGGGAATTATTTTATGATTGTTTAAGAGTGAAAAAAAAAAAAAAGGCAAACCAAAATGAAAGCACCTGACTGTCTCCAGTATTATGAGTTTAATTTTTTTACTTACTTTCCTTGGTGTAAGCAAACTGCAGTATACTTTTGAGGAAATAACAGGCAGATGTCTGTAGTGGGTTAAATTAAATAATATAAGAGAACATTAAAGGAGATGGTTTTATATTGGAAAAGACAGATAGTGCTTTCCAAATAGTACTGATGAATTTCATTCAATGATACAATGATTAAATGTCACTTAGACTAAAATCAAACTGGACCTTACAAGAAGTGACATATATGATATGTGAAAGTATTTTAAAATTCTAGCAAAGCCTCATGGATGAAGACTAAATTATATTTTATATAGAAGGTGTTATTCTGTTATTCTATTTTCATTAAAGAAATGGAATATGCATGAAGAAAAGGATATTAAAAGCCAATAAAAATATGTTACACTTTTGAACCAATATTCTCTGTCCTGATACAGTTACACAATTTGGAATTCATTTCATGTAGCTTTGGTATACCCGCTAAAGGTCACAATGAATCTTGGACCAAATCTCATGATGCCAGGCTTTGGTACACCTGTAAATGTTACCATCATATGTTTGGACTGAGGAGTAAAGAGACCTGTCAGTTCACCTTCAGTCTGGTAAGGGGTAAGCTGCTATTGAAGGCATACAGCTGTGCGTGATTGTCAACAAATCTGTATCATTAAGAAAAAAAATAGCAGCTAGTTCTCTGGATACCTTTCCAGATGGTTATTTACATTTCAGCTATATACAAGATATATGTGTGAATATAATACAAAAATGCACTCAGAAGTCTGAAAAAAACTCTCGTGAAAACTTATTTAACTAAGCCACTTATTTTTTTTTTTAAGTCTGAGGATATGTTGTAAGACTCACACATTTTATTCTGATGTCTACTAAAAACAGGATGACATTTTAAAAGGTGACATTTTAAAAAATGGACTCTGTCATGAAATAAAGTTGCCAGCATGTTTAAGTTCATCTAGCTACAAGTGTTTTAATTTTTTTACAGTATTCTAAACCAAACCAAACCAAACCATGCTATACAATATTAATTATAATATTGAATCACCGAATCATAAAATGATAGGGGTTGGAAGGGAGATCGAGTCCAACCCCCCTGCCAGCACAGGAACACCTAGGGCAGGCCACACAGGAACAGATCCAGGCAGGTCTTGAAAGTCTCTAGAGGAGGAGACTCCACAACCACTCTGGGCAGCCTGTTCCAGGCTCTGTCACTCTCACAGTGAAGTTTTTTCTCATGTTGAGGTGGAACTTCCTGTGTTTCAGCTTGCTACCATTAACCATATAAATATAAGAATGCAATTAACTTTACTTCAATACAGTATGGCAGTTGAAGTAAGATCTGAAGCATTTTCACTATAACAAAACAAACTTTTAAGGACATTAGAAACATTTTCTTGTTTTTCCCCACAAAAACATAATCAAATTCTCTATGTTTTTACAGAATATATCAATACAGAGGTAATCACATTTGCTAATGGAAAATCTGTTCTCCTGGAATAACCTGATCAGTCCCAGTGAAGATGTTGAATCTGTCCCTGTAAACACTGACATTCCCTCTCCCAACAGACGCCTCATACCTGTATTGAGGGCACAGTACATTGTCATTTGAAAATCTTTTTCAGTCTTTCTTTTTTTATTCCTACTTGATACATTATCTAAAGGATATGTTTTTCTATGCTTGACGTTTACAAAAAGGTAAATTAAAACTAGCTGACCTAGAAGGGAAGAAATTTTCCTACATTTGACAGTATTTCCCTTCTTCTTTTTGTCTTAGAATCAGTTGGAAAATGGATCCGCTATTTATTTTTTAATCATGCACACCCACAGCTGTGTAAAAGAGGTGATTGCTCACCACTGTTGCTAGCTAATGTCACAGTGCACTGCTCCTACTGTTTAGCAATGGAAAGAGCTATCTAATGAACCTGACATCGCCAGAAACCATGCTGTTTTTAGATAGTCCAGAAGCATTGTTTAATATAACCATGGGATTAGCTGCCTTCAAAATATATTGTTTTATTTTCTGGACTTCCCTTCTTCAAAGGCTGTGGTGTGATAAATGCCACCATTAAAACTATGTGACATATGCATGGTGAGCTTTCAAACCAGGAATCTATTCTCTGTTAATTGTGCAGCAGTTATTATTTTTTTCCACTGGGATGTATTCCTTCAGCAGATAGAAAATAGCTGTTCATGCACCTGTTCTGCCTATTCCTTGTTTACTTCTTGTTGTTCTTGTTGTTCCATTGTTTATTCTGATTTTTAGGGAGAGAGTTAGCACACCGCAGTACCAGGAGGGGTTTGAGAGGACTGTGACAGATGTAAAGGTCCTAGGGTGTGATGCAGAGCTTTAGAGTGAACATCTCTACATGGAAAAGACCAGTGGAGAAGACCAGGAGCTTACCTTCAGGTGAGTCAGCTCTGGAGCTTCACAGCTGAATTAGCTTGGCCTTGTCCCTTGTCTGGGGCAAACCCTCCTCTGTGCCAGACTCAGTTTTCCCCTCCTGCTACAGCCTCCATGCCTTGATGGAAGTGAAAGGAGCAGGCTACAAGATGGGTCATGATTAGAAATACTAAAATCCTTTTAAAATCCCTTACTCACTTCCATTTTCTTTTGTGCTATATAGCAAAAGCTCATATCTTGGGGTACAAAAAAGCTTGTGCACTCAGAGGTGTGGCCCTGTTAAATGCAGCTGCTTGACAGATGGACCTCATTTGGCTCAAGCACAGTGCAGGAACTGTCAGCAGCCTCCCTTGGTGATGCACCCCAAAATGATTTGAAGCTAAGATCTATCTCCGCACTCCTTACAGGCATGGGTTGTATATGACAACATTTTTGTGGTCAGTAACAATTTGGTCCCCAAAGTAAGCATGAAGATATGCTAATTTAGGATAAAATAAGCAAATCATTTGACTTCTAAAAATGAAGTCATTTAAGTGGATTTAAAAAGGTTTTCTATATGAAATTAACTGAATTTTCATGTTGAAATTATGTCTTTGTAAATTTAAAATGGAAATAAAAAAGATACAGAAATAAATACTTGAATACAAATGAAAACCTTTTTTTATTTGACAGAGACATTTCATTCTTTGAGACAAATCATTCTTTGACTAGTGGAAAGAGACAGATGAAAGACAAGTACCTCTTAAGCCAACCTGATTGATTTTTTTTTACCTTTTTTTCTTTTTCTTTTTTTTTTTTTTGCTACTATATCAAAAAATCATTTATTCCCAGAAACCATAACTCCTTGCTAAATCTGAAGCTAAATTACTGTAATTGCTAAATGCCTCATACCCAGGAAGGATGTGTTGATATCTGGAAAGAAAATCCTTAATTCATAGACAGTATAAAAATGAACACATTATGTAGATTAGATAAATATGAAAAAGGACAAACTCATACTTATGTATACAGATAAAATGCTGTAACAGTGGCCCCATATTCTGGTATTTTCAACTTATTTCCTTTTATGGTGTGAAACGGGTGACTGTTTTGTAAGATCAACAAAAAATTATTTTGTTTTCAGTTATAAAGTTTTCATTTATTACTGTGATTGTTCCAGCAATACCTGGAAGAATGGGTTGGGACCAAGGTCTATCACTGCACTGTAAAATCAGAGTTTAAAGAAGATCTGGAAATTTTTCAACCTAAAATAGACAGAAAGAGGTACAGGAGAGTTAGAATACAAAGTTCAGAAGTAGGTTGGTAGCAGGAGTGCCTAGACTCTTGATGAGGAAATGAGGAGTGGCAAGGAAATGCTAGATATCTTTGGAAGATGGGAAAGAAAAAGCAAAGAAGCAAATATCTGGTAAATGGCAGTGAATCAATACTATACATCTACTGGAATGATAAATGTACACAATGGTGATGTTGCCACAGTTTAGTGTCATGATCAGGCTACTGTTTATCCACACATGGACCATGAACCTCTTTTCCGGGAGGTTTAATAGGCGTTGCAAGACTGGATGGTATTTATTGCCTTTTGAGCATGCTACTATCAGGAATACTCACCCCTTACTACCTTCTGCAGCCCTCGAAAGTTCATGCTTTTTGTCTAAAATGGTGCAGATATGACCCTTATCAGCCACAGGGGAGCATGAGCAGTCCCTGGCCTTCAGGGTCTGAGGTAGCTACTGGAGGGACAGGATCACCTGCTCAGGATGGGGATCATCAGTGTTTGTTTCTGTTGGGGAAGATTGTCAGCCTGAGCATGGGGAGGACTGGGAGATGCTCAACTTTGCCTGTCACTTGGCCTGACTTATTCTGATTTGACTTTTGCTTTTTGTTTTTCTTTTTTTTTTTTTTTGTTTGTTTGTTTGTTTGTTTGTTACTGTATTTTCTTGGCTCTAACAGCTGCTCTGGGTATGCTTGATGGCAACAGTTGCAGCAACAGTCATCTTAATCTGGAAAATGCCAGGGTGGATGGTACATGTAATTTATGTGTTTTTTTTCCAGTTTTGGGAACTGAGAAGTCAGGCTTCCCTGGTGGAAATTAATAACAAAAAGGAAAGAATATAGGGCATGACCCAGTCTTTTGTGAAAATAAAGGAATACAAAGGAAACAGCAAATATGTGATCTTGTCACACACCTGTTCCTTCTGCCCCTTCTGACAATATATCCTTGGACACTCATTAAGCATGGAACTACTAAGGAGTTCACCATCCCTGAAAAGTTGGATGTGATTTAAAAATGTGTTCTGGTAGTTTCTGCCTTGAAATCCTCTCTGACATGAGGAGAAGTTGAGGTTCCAGTGCGGTAGCAGTACAAACAAAACACAGGAGCCTCTTCTTTTCACAGAGATTTAATAACCACACAGCAATGTGTTAACTGCCCTGGATTAAAATCTTGGTGGATAGATAATCTTGCTAAATATTGCAGGACTCTGGCTAGAGGCTAAAGGGAGAAAAATTAAAAGCTGTCTAACTTAAAACAGATTAATACAATACTTTTGGGCTGCATATGTGCAATTTAAGTAGGTGCTGGTATTTTGACTCAGATCTGTGTTGGTTTCCTCTGCTGCACCCTCAGATGCAGGTCTCCCAGTCCAGACTTGTTCCATTGCACCAGCTGTTATACATCTGTACATGATAGGCTGTTTACAGCATAAAGATAGAAAATAATCCATCAGCATCCTCATCTTGGAGACGGGGAGCTGAGGTAGCAAGAGATTAAGTGGAACATCTGACGTCATGACAGAAATCTTTGGCAGTGCTGTCAGCAGGATTCATATCTCTTCTGTCCTAGCCTAGTGTAGCTAACGATGGGGTCCATCCATCATCTTCTGAAACAGCTCCAACTTTATCTATCAGTACAACACAGTATCTGGAATTTCTTCCCTTGTGTTATTTATAGAACCTGAAAATTAAAACAGTCTTTGAAACAACTTTTATGCCTCACTCTTTTTAATTTCTCATTTTATGGATATCTGACTTCCATCTGGGAATGACTTTTTTTCTTTTATCCCCTCCAAACGCAGTAGTGTCTAGAGCAAAAATGCGATATTCAGTCTGTTCTGCAAAGAAGTCTCTTTTATTTATTTCATATGGACAGCTGAGATAATGGTACAAATCAGGAGGTGCCATCATGGTTTCAGCATGCTCCACTAAAAAGAAATCATAATACGTTCATATTGTTCTATATCCAGATTTCAAAATCTTTTGCCCTCAAAGTTTGCACTTTTAAACATACTGGGGGCAGGATCTCTAGGTGATTTTCTCTTACTGAGGGCTGAGATGGTGTCCTGTTCCTTCTGCTTTTATAGGTTCAAACCCTGAAAGCAGTAGGAAGTAATGATGCTGTCCTGTGTGCTGTAGGAGAGAAGTCAACAGAAATCTGTGAGGAGATGACATGCATTGCTAGGCACTGGACAAATGTCTGCTACTGGGAGGGCAGCTTTGGAGTGGTGGTTTAGTCCTTCTCACTATGAAAAAGTGTCATTGTACCTTTATAGGCACTTTTTTGTATTTCTTAACATCAGTTATTCTGGTGAAGTGACTGCTGCTTGGGAAGATAAGGAAAGGAAAAAAGAGGCATCAGCAACTCATGAATTCCACCCACTTTTCCAAGGACTTTGTAAACTCAGTCTACTACCCGATTTTTCTTGGTTAAAGGTGATCATGTTATTCCTTCTGATAATCCCTCTAAAATGACAGTATGGAATTCAGGCATTTATAATGCAAAGCAGTCCAGTGCAGGTCACAGTTAAAATTTTAGCTTCGTTATGGTTCTGTTAATAAAGGACAAATACTGTTCATGGTATTGCATATCCCAACAAAGTGAGAAAAGTAACATTCACCCTTCCAAAGCTTTGGGCTTGTTCAGGACTCTTCTATGAGACCTGCATCAGGAAAATCTGGTTTCAGGAGCACCCAGAGGTGGATACAGTGAAACCAGGACTATATCTGTACTGGCACTAAAACCTGCTAAGCAACATATTCAAGGTGCCTGAGCTCTGTCACTCACATTATTAAATGTTATCTTTTCAGAATGGCTCTTAGCATGCTTTTGGCTTATATCAGAATAATGTTCTCCTAAGTAACATGTAGCTACTATTCAGATGCAAACACAAGCAAAGCACTGTTCCAAGGAGACAGTGTACATGCAGCCAGGATGTTCTGAAGGGCAAAAGACTATAATATTGTGCAAATACACAGTACTCTGCACAATGGGCCTTTGTGCCAAGACATAGTCTGAGGTTCTGTCAGTTCATGTTGTGTTGCTATTTCCATATAGACCAGAAGCCTAATTTTGAACTGAATATCCCTGTCCATACGTTGGTTCACATCACAGAGGCAGCTTGGGAAACCTGAGCTGGATTCTTCTTGGATGACTCAAAGCCAAAAAATGTGCACAACTAGCATAGTCCATCTGTCACAGTCCAGAAGACCAGACGGGGGGTAGCCTGCAATGATTCCCTTAGGTGTGTGGATGTGGGTTCCTTGGCACCATCTCCCCCATCCTTCACATACCTTCCTGCTCCTCCTTGCTCATCCAGACCCAGCCTGGGGATTCATACCCATGTTACACAAAGTTCTCCAGACAGTGTCATGGCCTCACTGTCTCATTTATTAAAGAGGAACTACAGCTCTTGTCCACTTGGAGATGGAGAATGGTACCCACAAATACTCATGGTGAAGGCAGTTCTTATGCCCCCTAGTACTGAGGTTGCCTATGAATCCTAAAAGGAGAATGCAATAATAGCACTGAAAATCTTTCAGGGGTGTGGGCATAACTTATATCACAACATAAAAGAAGTACTATGTATAAAACTGTCATTGTGGCCTCTCCTAGATCTATTACACAGTTGTCACCACAAGATCCTGAACCTGAAAGTGATGCTTAGACAGTGGCTGCTGCTTTTGAAAATTTCAAGGTGTCAAAGGCACTGTGCATGGCCAACTGACTGGGCTTGAAACCCAAATGACTGGACTTGAAACCCATCAAACAGCTTTCAACACAGGTATAAATGACATCACAAAAAAATTTCAAGCAGCCATGAGTAAGGGTCTGTAAAATGTGTGACCTCGGTCATAAGAAAACGTATGTCAAAGTTGTGATTTCTTCTGTCCAAGAACATCAAGAATGTTTTGGAGATGGATGTCACAAAGGCAAGCTTAGCAAAAGACTTTTTTTTTTTCTAAGACCCTCAACCAAAATCCTGATGTGAAATATACCAGAACTTGAGATTATTTGCAATTTTGATCTAGTCTTGTGTTCATTTTGAGTCATGTCAGTTCCAGGATATGATGTCTGCTACATGAGCAGTTTGAAGTATCACTGAGGTTATTTGAAGGCCACTGTGTATTTTCAGCTTGAAATTTCACATGTCTGCTACAGCAGTTGAGGACCCCAGGGAAATTTAGTGCTCCTGCAAGCTCATACCTCTTCAACTGTGGTGTGCTGAATTCATATTGCTACACTCCCATTTGTATTTTAAAACATACAGGTGCTGCTTAATTCAGGCCTGATCCTGGCTTTTCTTTTACATGGACTTTATTTCTGTGGGATTGTTTCTTAATGCAGTTTACTTAAAAAGAACGTTTGTAGAAGGGACAGAACAAACCTTGATCACAGGCACTACAATCAGGTTCCTATCAAGTCACCACTGAGATGAAGACTGAGTGTTCTTTTTCCCTTTTTAAAAATGCCAATCTGGGCAATTAGTAAAGTATTGCTTTCAGAAATAACATTTATTTGATGTTAGACACGCTTATCTCTTGTGTGGAGTGGAATTCAATGGGTTTATAGGGTTAGTTTGTCCAACGGGTCCAAGAAGACCCCCTTCTCCCTCTGTAAAAGAGATAATGATGTGTAGGTCTGTTGCAGCTTTCCAGATGTGTTAGGTCCTTTGCCATATGAACATGGAGTTTCAAACGTCTTCTGTGGGTAACCAGATCAGAAAAAAATGGTGCACTGAAGGAACAGGAAAATAAAAAAATACTACCAGCATTACCATGCTAGTCTTAACAATGTATCTTGAATTTAGAATCAGTGTATCAGATGAAGTTTGAATTACAGCATTACATCAAACAAAACTGTCTAAAAAGGTACTGCTGGTGAAGCTCTGGCACGCGGCCTAGTAATATGGTGGATCTAGAAGGAAAAGAAAAGGACCTGTTCCTGGCCAATTTATTGAATCAATTGTCATAAATAATTGTGAATAAATCCTTATTGCATGCTAATCATAGGGAGCTGGCTGAGGGCACATTACACTGGTCATAAGAGGTCATAAGAGACCATAAGAGATTAAAGTTCAGGGAAAATCAGTGCATCACTTTTGTGGTGTATTAGACTTAGGAGAGAGATTGAGGGATTCTATGTTTGGGTGTCCTATGTGGCCTGCTGTATGCAGTGTTGCAGTGAAGGCAAAGGAACAGATGGTTCCATGTCTCTACTCACTCTCCACCAGTGCTTGTGGAAACAGTAAACTCTGCCCTGATGTAAAGCACAGCATGCTGTAGTGGAAGTCGGTGATGTATCTGAGATTTGCTTTCCCTGGAGCACTTAGGAGTCAGCCAAGCTACACAACTCCTGTAGGACAGCATCAACATGTTCAACTCCAATACCGTTCAGTTACTCATCTGATAATGTTATTGCCACCAAGCAAGGGAAGTTGAAAAATGCCCTAGTGAAGAAGTTCAGCAGAAACTCAAGCTTTATTCTCCAGGACACAACACAATTTAAGCTACCAGTCTCCTACTTTATGCTCTTCTCTGCAGCCTGCACATATGTTCAAAAGTCTGAGCAATTTGATGTATCCTTTATTTTCAGCTTTTGCTTGCCAGTCTGAATCAAGGGCGGGTCTTACCACAAACAGCTGCCCACATGTCCCTGTGACCTGTTAGCTTTAGTGCTCATATTGACCTCAGCTCTGAGTAAATAAGAAGAGAGAAAATCCCCAAGTGACTGCAGTTCTGATGGGATGTCACGACATCTTCTACAGGACCAAAGCTGAAATTGCAGGACTTTGACAGGGAGAGAGGTGGACTTGTAGCAGGGGAATCCTTTCTTGGCAGGTGGAGGGTTGAGGGTCATGTTAGGAGGTGCTTCCTTGCCTGATGAACCACATTTTCCCTGGAATCCTGACCCCTTCTATGATTAGATCTGTAATATTGCAGGTTAGGAGAGTGGAAAGGGAAAAAGGCAGAGAGACTGTGATAGTCAAGAGGCATGGATGGAGTGCTCCTTTATAAATTAAAAAAAGCAAGCAGATTAAGACTACTTAAGGCCATGTTTGGCAAAGGTGAAGATGCTGCCAGACATAAACAAAAGTGACAACTGGTAGATGGCATACACAAATGCACCATGACTATGATAGAGAGAGAGATTTATGAAAGCTTAGTATATCTTGGGCCCTTCTTCATCACAGCCTGCTCATTTAATTGGGATTAAAAGTAAATATTGAAAACCCAGATGACATGCTATTTTGGATATTAGTTCAACCTGTTTATCCTATTATTACTGTGGCACTTGCAAGTGTTATCTTTGGGTACCAGAGCATGGATGAATAACTATGAATGATATTTCAGAGCTGTCCTATCGCTAATGAAATCCACACTTGTAATTAGTTTCATGTAAAGAATATGAAGTTTCCTCACTAGACATTTATGGGTTTTATTCCTGATTTATAATGTATTTACTGATGCAGGAGTTAACAGATTAGATTGCTGAATGCCTGGAGTGATCACACAGACAATGGAAACAAAGCATCTTCTTAATCAATCATCTTGCTAGCTATTTATCTGCCTTTGTTCCTAAGAGATCACTGGACAGAGAGGTCATTACCCAAAAAAGAAAAAGAAAACAACAACAACAACAAAACCAAAACAACAACAACAAAACAAAAACAAACCAAACCAACAAAACCCAAACAAAAAAAACCCACCAAAACTCAAAACCAGACAAACAAAAACAGAGAAAGTGCATTCAATATTATTTTCTAACTATGCATCCAAGCATAGCCCCAGTTGCTTATAAGTGTAAGACATTATTTGTATTTCTTGAAGAGTGCCTAATCAGGTTCTGTACTGCTGAATGCCATTGTCTGGGAGGTAAGCATGTCTCTGAATTAACCTCTCTAACACTTCTCTTTCCCTCTATGCTGCTCAGTGTGGATGTGATCCTGGGAACTGTTCTTCCTCGATGCAGTTGCCCATTGTCTGAACAAAAGACCCGACATCACTAAAGGCTCTAGAAACCTTGGCTATTTACAGTATATCAGAAGTCTTCTGGACTTGCATTTTAAGTTTCATCAGGGATTTGTGGTGAAACTTATTCACCTTTTAGCCGTTTCTGTGATGCTGGATATGTCTTTTCTCAAATTCTCTAATTCTGTTTAACTGCCTAGGACATTAATGCTCAGCCTGAAACAATGTAATTATACAAATGATGCTTTCTGTAAAAGCCTGCTTAATGCAGTGTATTAACATCCCTTTTGGTCTTTTATAAGCAAATTTGTGGAGGGATGTGTGTTTTGTCCAGAACTCTGTGTTATGCTTTCTGAGCTATTTCCAAATAGAGACCTCCACGTGGGGTCTGTTTTGTCTGAAATGCTATTCACTCTTTCCATTCAGGTTTTCTTCATGAATTTAATCCTTAGCCCTGGAATTCTCTCCTTATTTTCTTAGTTATGATGAGAGTGAACAGCTGGACTGTTTTGCAGACTTTGTTGACAGTGCTTAGTTCTTACTTCCCTCCCCCCCTTCCTTTTTTTTTTCAGACGGTCCCTGTCTCACTTTGTCTGGCTACTGTCTGACATGTCAGCTTACACTATTCCTATTCCCAGCTGTTCTTTCTTTTCATGCTATGGATTGTTCTTTGCATTACAGTCAAACATAGGTTTTTATTTCCAGAGGGCTAATCTGTTTCCACAGCAACCTATAAAATGGAGAAATCTGATCCCAGAACTTTTCTTTAAAACTTTTAAATGTGTATATAAACACACATGTATTTGTCCATCTTAAAGGCAATTGGTGTAGCTATGAAATGGAAGCTGTTAGGAACACTCGGGAATCAGTAAGTTCTCAGACTGCTTAAACTACACCATCACATTTCTGATTCTCATTATAGATCTTGGCAGAAAATTACTTGAATATTTTCCATCAAACATGGGTGCAGTTGCAAAATTGGATATGTTAAACTGAATTATTGGGAACTCCTTCTTTACTCAGTGTCAGATACTTCTGTGTAAATTTTGCTGGTTAACCATTGTCATTGTCAAATGCCACCACTGCAAACTTACTTAGAACTGAGTGACTGAGTTGACATCCCTCTCCTTGAGCTATAAATGCTCTGGAATCTAAATGAAAAACTGCTATTTAAGGAAAGCAAGATTATACCTTAACCTTTTGAAAAGCCATCCTTTGTAGCTACTGAAAGCTACCAGTAGCACAAGCTTTCTTTCCTCTTGATAAGCTAAGAAAAAGAGCAAAAGCCTATCTGTGAAGAAGTCTCAATCTTCTCTGTATTTGTGTGAGTGATTTTGAATTAATGTGAACATATTAAATGAAGCAGCCCCCATGTAGAGTCTGTTCACATGTGGTGACCATATCTCATCACCTGGAAGTTCAGATAAAGTACAGGATGTTTGTGTTTTGTTTTGTTTTATTTTGTTTGGGTTTTGGTTTAGTGTTGTTTGTTTGTGGGTTTTTTTGTTTGGTTGGTTGGTTTGGTTTTTGTTTGTTTGTTTTTATCCTGATCTAAAACTGCTGTTCCCCAGGGAAGTTTGGTCAGCTCTAGCTAGGTACCTGTCTTTGTGTTAGCAACACACTCGAATCCTCCCAAGACTGGTGGAAAAAAATCCTTGGTCTTCACTATGTGCTGGAAGTTGTTTAATATGCAGGCTGAATCTTCTTCAGGAGACTGATTGACAAAGTCCCTTGGAAGGCAGTCATGAAGGGTAAAGAAGTCTAGGTAGGCTGGACATCAAGAACGAAGTCTTAAAGGCATAGGAGCAGCTCTCCTGGTGTACTGAAAGATGAGCTGGTGGGGAAAGAGACTGGCCTGGCTGAACAGAGAGCTTTGGCTGGAACTCAAGAACAAAAGAAGAGTTTATGGCCTTTGGAAGAAGGGCCAGATCTCTCAGGAGAACTACAAATATGTAGTGAGGCTATGCAGGGAAAAAATTAGGAAAACCAAAGCCCTGCTAGAACTCAACCTGGCCACTGCTGTTAAAGATAATAAAAAATGTTTCTATAAATACATTAACAACAAGAGAAGGACCAGGGAGAATCTCCATCATTTACTGGATGCCATGGGAAACAGAGGGGCAAGAGATAAAGAAAAGGCTGAGGTCATCAATGTTGCCTTTGCCTCAGTCTTTAACAGTATAACTAGCTGTTCCCAAAATAATCAGCCCTCTGAGCTGAAAGATGGGGAGAGGGGGCAGAAGAAGACCTTCACAATCCAAGAGGAAATATTCAATGACCTGCTACACCACTTAAAAATACACAAGTCTATGGAGCTGAGTGAGTTACACCCAAGACCACTGAAGGAGTTGAATGTGATCACCAAGCCTCTTTCCATCATTTACCAGTGGTTCTGGGTAACTGGGGAGGTCCCAGTGGACTGGAGGGTAGCAAAAGTGATGCCCATCTACAAGAAGTGCCGAAAGGAGGATCCGGAGAACTGCAGACCTGTCAGTCTGACCTCCATGTCAGGGAAGGTCATGGAGCAGATCACCTTGACTGACATTATACACCATATACAGGACAACCAGGTGATCAGGCCCAGTCAGCAGGGGTTTATGAAAAGAGGGTCCTGCTTGACGAACGTGATCTCTTTCTATGACAAGATGACCCACCTCGTGGATGAGGGAAAGGCTGTGGATATTGTCTTCCATAAAGCTTTCAACACTGTTTCCCACAACATTCTGATGAAAAAAGTGGCTGCTCATGGCTTGGATGGGCATCCACTCTGCTGGATAAAACTCTGTTTGGATGGGCAGGACCAAAGAGTGCTAGTGAATGGAGTTAAATACAGCTGATGGCCAGTCACAAGTGATGATCCTCAGGGCTCAATATTGGGATCGTTTCTGTTTCTTTATCAAGAATCTTAATGAGGTGATTGAGAGCACCCTCGGTAAGTTTGCAGATGACATTAAGTTGGGTGAGAGTGTTGATCTGCTTGAGGGTAGGGAGGGTCTACAGTGGGACCTGGACAGGCTGGATCAGTGGGCTGAGGTCAACTGTATAAGCTTCAACAAGGCCAAGTGTTGGGTCCCGCACTTGGATCACAACCCCAGGCATTGCTACAGGCTTGGGGAGGAGTGGCTGGAAAGCTGCTTGGCAGAAAGGGGTCTGGGGGTACTGTTTGACAAGAGGCTGAACATGAGCCAGTAGTGTATCCAGGTGGCCAAGAAGGCCAACAACATCCTGGCTTGTATTAGAAAAAGTGTGGCCAGCAGGAGTATTCAGCACTGGTGAGGAGACACCTTGAGTGCTCTGTTCATTTTTGGGCATCTCAATATAAGAAAGACATTGAGGTGCTGGAGCAGGTCCAAAGAAGAGCAAATAAGCTGGTGAAGGGCTTGCAGAACAAATGTTATGAGGAGTAGTTGATGGACTTGGGGTTGTTTATTCTGAAGAGAAGGAGACCTCATTGCTCTCTACAACCTCCTTTCAGGTAGTTGAGAGCAGTGAGGTCGCCTTTTCTTCAGAACTATCTGAAAGGAGGTTGTAGAGAGGTAGGTGCTGGTCTCTTCTCATGAGTAGCTAGTGACAGAAGAAGAGGGAATGGCCTCAAGCTCCACCAGGGGAGGTTTAAACTGGGCATTAGTCAAAATTGTTTCACTGAAAGGGTTGTCAGGCATTGGAACAGGCTGCCCAGGGAGGTGGTTGAGTGACCATCCTTGGATGTGTTTAAAATCTGTATAGATGTGGTGACTGGGGATTTGGCTTAGTGGTAGATGCAGTAGAGTAGGGTTAATGGTTGGACTTGATGATCTTAAAGATCTTTTCCAACCTTGATCATTCTATAATTCTTCAAAATCCATCAACACCTGCCCTGTCTTTATAAGCAGTGGCTTAGCACCCAGGCACATATGATGAATCTTAAGAGGTTAGGCCAAAGTTTGATTCATCGTTCACTAAAGGATTAATTTAATTATGTTAAAATCAGGATAGTGACCTGATACCTTCTGTGATGGGACCTACAAGGACAAAAGTCACTGAACCTAGACTGTTCAGGATATACTAATTTGATATGGCAAAATGTCTGGCTGCCTTTAAATCCTTGACTCAGGAGTGTCAGGATGGAAAAGTCATGGCTTTTTTCAGTTACTGCTAGGAGCTCCTCTTTGTGTTATTTTTCACCAAATGTAGAACATTCGGCATAAATATATATCCGTAAAGCATCTGAACTGGACGTGAGTTACATTAAGGCTTCTGAAAATATTTTTAAGTGCTTTTAAAAATGACATTTTAAAAATGACATCAAACAAACCAGTAGTGGAATATTTATGGGGAATCGGTTCACTCTAACCCCACCTCTTGTACAGTTAAAAAGAAGTTTAGCTCCTTATTAAATAGTTATTTAATCAATATATATTATATTAACAATATCTATATTATGTAAAATATATACAATGCATATACATTACAGAAATAAACTGTAACTATTTCCATCAAAGTACTGCTTAAAAGAGGGTCTTGAAACAAACCCTTATGGCATTGATAAGATAAATTTTGATTCAAAGGAATGTCCATAAAACTGTTCAGGAACACTGTGCAGGTGTTTAAGCTCATATTCCCTGATCTACCCCATATTCCTACCAACTGCTACACAGACACCCCACAGGTACCCTGCTCACCCTTTTGTGGTCACATATAAAGCCACTTGCTAATGGTGTAGGCTTCCAAACTTCTCTGGACATGAAAGGTCCCATCGTCTATGGTCTTGAGAAGAGCACATCTTGGTTTGCCCAGTGCTTTTACCTCCTATCTTCATCCTGCTTTACCTTCCACAGAAAAGTCAAACTTACTCCTTCCTTCATCTTTTTTTTTCCCTTTCAGCCCAGTCCACTATATGAACTTAGTGTCTGAGAGAAGGTTTGGGTTTGGGCAATCCTTGAAAAAATATTCATAGCCATGTGGATTGTTGATACAACACCTCTGGGCCACTGTAGCATTCAAAACAGTTTGGAGGAAGGAACACTCTAATTTCCTACTATCATTGAAGTTATTGGCTCATGAGTAAAATCCCAAGGCAGAGAAATAATTCTCTATAATAAAGATAATGAGGTACTGTGACTGTCTTATCATTAACATTGGGCAAATTTTATGGTCCTGGAGGATTTGTGAACATCTCCAACTAGTCTTGGAGGGATGCCAAAATAGTTTGATGTTTCTTTCTTCCTCAGGCGCTCACACCTGCCTCCTCCGTCCCTTGGTGATTTGAACAAAACAAAACCAGTGTAAATAGATACATTTTCTCCTACTTAATAGTGAACCTTGTGTTTTCTATTAAGAATTCTACCTTCTGTTGGAACTTGAAGGAAAAGGTGGTGTCTGCTTTGTCAGTGTTCCTTCTTCTCTTGCCTGAAATTATTTTAATTTTCTCTCAGTTGGATTCTTCTCGCTCTCTCTCCGGCCCTTTTCAAAGTGGGTTGCTAATCTGAGATTGCTCAAAATAATAATTAATTTTTTAACACCATGGGAGTTTTGAAATACAGACAAATCTCTCACCAGTGCTTCTAAGGGCATATAAGTCACTGCAGTATTAACAATGAGACAAAGAAATAAAATTACTTTTTTTGAGTCATGGCTTGTTGTGGTAGTGGAGACCAAAAAGTTGTGCATAGGGATATTCATGACATATTACACGAGCGTATGACTAATTGTGATCGTTCTGCCCATAACCTGAGTTTGTCAGGCTACTTGTGCTTGTTTGTTTTCTGATCACTGCATCAGCGTTTCCTACCTCTGTGAAGCACCAAGCTGTCTGTGCTTGCTCTGGTCTATGCACACGCAGAGTCTGAGACATTTCAAAAACATTAACAGTAATTGCACATGCAATGGCCACCTGCAGAAGGTTTTATTTTTTCGGGAAGCATCAGTTTTACTAGGTGTCACAGAGCAAGCTGAGATACTCTGGCATTCAGGTATTTGTTGATGTACAGAAATTTGCATTTCTGTGTTGGAGTGAAATACGTACTGTACTGTACTCTTTCAAGTACCCATATGTTTTCTTAGATCTTTCCCTGAATGCCTCACTTATACTGAATAAAGCTGAGAAATGGTAATAAGGCTGTTTCACTACTGAAGAGGTAAGGGACATGAATTTAAAGCACAGGCATCCATAGTCTGTGCAACAATACATGGACAAGTAGTAACACAAGGAGCCACAATGCACCTCCATCCTGGGCTGGCACTGTGACCATTTTGGCACCCATTCTTGGGGTGAACTCCCACTGGTTTTTTTGCAATATAAACTGTTAGAGAAGTAAGCGACAAGAGCTTTTTCTGTCTCTCAGCTACCTGTGTAAATTTTTTTTTTAAACAACCAATGCAGACAAATTTCAATACTTCTTAACTGACACCAGAAGGAGTGTATGAGGGTGAACAAAGGGCTATGTCTTCAAAGTGGTTCTTTGTGTTTGTGGAATAAATGTCTCTTCACTCTGGCCTTTGTGGGCCCATATGATAAGAGCCAGTTTCAGACAAAGGACACAAACCCAGATATATGGGATGGACAGCTCAGTAACTTGATGGGCAAACATGAGTATCCCACCCCCAGTCCTTAACAAATGGACTTGCACAGTACCAAGCCTCTTAGAGTCTGGTTTTCTAATTAAAGCAACTCTACAAAGAAAAGGTCCAAACCTTCACACTGGTATTTTTTTCCTCCCAGGCTGTACATTTGTAATAGCAACCAGGCTCAACTTGTCAGAGCATGTCTCTCATATAATAAGCCAGAGGAATTAAGTAATTTACCACAGCTGGCCTCACTCTTTTGCCCTGAAAATTCCTATATTTAGGTAATGCATCTGTGAACTTCCCTCTATTAGAAAAAGAGACTGAGGGACTAGAAATGAAGAAAATAAAAAGATTGTAACATCCCGCTAACCTTCCTGTCCAAATCTGCCTTTGGGGTTTATGCATCCTGTCCCAGTGCACGCAGCTTTTGCATTTGAGGATACAGCCATGGCAGTCCTAAGTGTCTTTATGTATTCTCCTTTCTCAAACACAGTTCTTGAGGTGCACTGGAAAATCCTCCCTTATGTCCAATCTTCAAATAGTATCTGAGATCATTAGTAAAGAACTTTTAACTCACATAATAACAGCCTGAGATTAAGCTCTGCTTCACGGTGCGGGAGTCACAGATATTCACACTTGCTGTTTTTCAAGAACGCCTACCTAGTTTACACAGAATGACTGTAAATGAAGGAGGTTAAAACTGCTATTAAAATCACAACTTATGTAGTCTTATATTTATGATGCTAATATTGGTGTCCATCATGCAGGACAGCCCCACCAAGGTGTCTGACCCTTCACATATCTCTTCCTTATTTCACAGCAGCTGCCCCAGCTGCCCCCATGATGTGTGGGTCCTTCATGAGAGTCCCAGGAATCAATCTCCTTCCAAGCTCCTGCCTAACTACAGGCTATATAAGAAAGGACAAGACAACCTAAAATAATACTTTTGGATTGCCAGCTACTAAGATGGCTTTCTGACATCTTGATCTGCTGGACTGCATTGGATGTGTACTTCAGAAAGTCTGGGGCTGGGACAGATAGTTGTATGATGCAGCAAGCATTGTTTCTGTCCTCCTTGTTTATGATCTCAGAGGCACAGCCCCTGGGTCAGGTTGGATGACAGATGCTATAAACAGTAGCTCACTCTGTCTGGGATCCCTATGGACACATGGGAATATGAATTCTCCCAGATATGGCTTGTAATGGACAGATATGGGCTCACAAGAAAAATTGGGGTAAAAACTGGCCCTGTATGCCTCTTGTGCACTACACAGGAGGAGGATGTGATAGCCCATATTTTATGATGTGTATGGCACTCTTCATCAAGACATGTCTGATATCAGGCATCAACATTCATTGGGGTTTCTGGGTCCCAAGATGAGAAACTTCTTGTGCAAATGATTTGTGGAAAAGTTTTTGGACCTGGCCAGAAGGTAGTGCTGGGGTTGACTCCAGCTGTCAGTGTGGACCTATGCTGAGATTTCCAGAGTCCAGAATAGGGCAACATTTCAATCGTGATTATTCTTTGTGCTCGTTTTTTAGTCATCGGTTACTAACTACTTGCAGGTTGGCTGTTGTTAGGGTCTGTTTGTCTTCATGAGCTGAATATAACACAGGGTGTTTGTGGATGAAGCTGCTCTCAGTTTTGTTATTATAATTTGTATAAGACATGCAAAAACTAAAGGAAATAAAGAGTGTGATTCAGTATATAGCATACAAAAAATCCAAGCACAAACTGATTCTGACTGTTATTCAGAGCTCCAACCTGAAATGCTGTTGTCTGCCTTTCAGAAATTACCAATTTTAATGGCATTCAAGAACAGGAATGTCATATGTTGTTTCACCTTTAGAAAACCTCTAATTCCTCTGTGAGATATGAATTAGAAGCTTAATATTCTTCATGCATTCCCTAAGTAACAAGCTTTCCTATAATCAGTCTTTCTGACAGTCTCCCCTCAAAAGCTAAATATTCTATACAGAATTATTCAGCTTCAGGAGAAGTGAGCATCCTCCACAGAACTTCTTGGTTTATGTAGATTAAATAATTTTTTAAGCTGTCGATGTGTTCATATTGCCTGAGAAGAGATGGAATCTGAACTATTTCCACCATTTCTGAGGAAATGCTGTTAAGGAATGCTCCAGGGATGATGTTCTGCAAAAGGCTCACCATTTACTTTTTTTTATTCCACTTTTAAGACAGGAGTATTGAGGAAATTCAGTCTGAAGTCTGCAATTATTCTGGGCTTTTTTTCTACTAAGAATATAAGTATGCAAACGCACACACAAAGACAAGGAATGAAGGAAAGAAGGAGAGGAAAGAAATAAGGAAAGAAGGCAGAAAAAGAAAGAGATGGAGGAAAAAAGAAATAAGCAGGGGAAGAGGGAAAAAGAGAGAAAAGGAGGAAGGGAAAAACACCCTACAGAAATACCAAATACTTGCAGAGATGTTCCTGCCTCTTTAGCACAACCATTTTCTGTTTGCCCACAGTTTTCCTTAGTGATGTGTCTGAAACAGGTCTTTGCTCTGAACATCTTTTCTCACTCTGTCTCTATAAATGAGTAGAAATTCAACACAAAAACTTCCCAGTCAGAGGAAGAGGGATTTTTAAATGGATGTGCAATCTTTCCCCTGTTTGGTGGGATTCTGGGACTTAGTGCTTTAGGACAATGAAAATTCCTGACAGAGAAAATTCCCTACACAGGACAGCTGCAGACCACATAAACCACAAAAACTGTCTCCCACATGAAAGAGTATCTTCTCTCAAGATGGAAGTAGCAAAATCCCAAAAACATCAGATAAATTTAAGATCTATTTAATATGTACAGATCTATGAACTGTAAAGTTTCACAGACAGAAATGTTTTGATAATCAGAACCTCCAAAATATTTAATCATATTTTTTTAATCTTCTGTGATATACTAACCATAATATTTTGGGACTTTTTATTACAAAACATTTTCCCAGACATTCTAAAACAAAACCCACAGGTGATCTATGCTTGCCCACACTGATTCTGACTGTAATAACCTTAAACGTTATTATTGAATTGCACCTTTTTATGGACACACTGTTGTATTGAGAGGACTTGGCACAAACAAGGATTAAAAGTGATTTTTCTTAGAGAGAATGAATGCCTCAGGCAATAGATAAGAGAGTATGAGGGCCATATAAGTTACTTAATAAAAAGTAATAAGCTTCATTTCAACTATGGGAGTCAGTGAGAAATATAATTTCTCTTCTTATTATCATTTTTATAGGGCTTTAAATTGTGACTAGTGCTTTCTAGATAAGTGACATGACAGGTTCCTGTGATATTAAACTTGATTTAACTTAGTAAAGACTATAAACTAAAGAAACCTGTATGACTACAGTGGTGAACAGGCAATGCTGTATGTTCACCAACATATGGATCATGTTGACTCCTTTACTCTCATATATAATTTATCAAGTAACATGCAGAAATATGAGTGTGGACTGATGCCCAGGAAAGACTGATTTCTGGAAAGAGATAAGAAGAAAGTGTCTGAGCTGGAGTCTAATCTGTAGCTCATGGTGGTTGGCATGAATGTACATTACAACATATCTTCTAGATAGACCATGAGCTCATGGACTTCATTTCACTTCTGGCAATGGTGTGCCAACTGCTTGGGATGTCTAGAGATAATAACCACTAGTTGAGAGGATATGTCCTCATATGCAAGGGCTGCAAGAGGCGACTGTATCATCAGAAGAAATCTGCAATAACTGGGGAGGTTCATGGTCTAGAAACCGAAACATGAGAGTGGGAAGGGCATTTCTCTGGTAGTATTCCAGAGAGAGCCAAAGGCCTTTTGGTTTGTATTTTTCTTCAGTTTTGTGTTGAAGAACAAAATACATGCTTTGGAAAAGACTTAGGAATGGCCATGAACTTCTTTAAAGGCTGGGAAATCTAGAAGGCTGTTGCTTACTCATATTAAGCTATGAAGGCCACTATTTTTCTTCAGCTGGGAGAGCTTAGTTTTCTACAGGAATTTTTCAAACGATTAAGTGAGTTTTCTTCCACCATTAAAAATGCTCCCAGCTCTCAGGATGAAGATTATAGGTGAAGGTCCTTCTGATATATGGCAGGGCTAAAAAAATGAACATTTATCTATTTAACAACACTTCACAGTTGCCAGATTTACATTCACATTGCATTTAGCCCAGTAGTAAAATTTATAACTCTCCATTTGGATTGCAAAATTCTTTCCCTCTGCTAGGAGAAAACTATATCCAGGGGAAAAGGGAAGATTCCTTTAAAGATCATTCATATATTTTCTGAAATGTTTGATGTATATTTAGGGATATTATTAATTGTGTTAATAAAATTTGTCACTAAGCCTGCATAGAGACTTTGTCTGAAGTGAACATTTTTATTCTGTGTAAGGCTATTTGGAGCTATATTTGAAAAGTACTTATATGGCTTGTATATGATAGGCATCTAGTGAAGTTTTCGAAAGCAAAAATTGCTTTGGAACTAATAGCAGTAAGAACCAGGGTGCCTTGATGTTTTCGAATGAGTGCTAGCAGCTTGTCTGACTTGTTAGGCACCTAAGTATTTTCCAGAGCTCCTCCTCGGGTATTGCAAATTACAGTTCACGAGGGATGTAGACAACCTGCATATCTGGGCTGTTTGGGAAGAGAAAAAGCATGAAGTGGGATGTTGCAAAGAGTTTTTAGGAATGAACGCAAAAGGATAAAACCACCTGAGAGCACAGAAACTGATTCCTAGGAAGAAAGGGGTGGGCAAAGAGCAATGAAATATAAACAGTTTTGTATTTTTTGAGTCTGAGTGAACTGGCTCCAGCAAGTTCCTCTAAGTACTTTGGATGTACTAATATAGATAGCACTTGTGCAGAGGCAGGTAGGTCTAATCAGGACCTCAGCTCCTCCTTGTATCCTCCTGAAGTTGAGTAGACAGGGAAACATGGTGGTAAAAAGTGACTGTTTAGGAAATTTTATATACTACTCCAAAATTTGCTCTAAGAATGGGATTGCTGTGAAAGGTCAGATGGGGCTGGGGGTTTGTAAGGCAAGCTTTAATAATCAGAAACTGTTCTCAACCCTGTGCTTAGAAATCCTGACAAGTGAAGAGCTACCGGTCTCAGTGGCCTTGATTTTTTGTCATTTTTCCAAGAGGCTACTCAAGAGCTGATGACTGAGCTGTCAGGAAATAAGGTAGCTCTCTGATGTCTGGAGCTTCACGAGCTGTTTCTTCTTGGTATTTCATTTTCAGTCAGCCTTGGCATCTGATGAAAACAAAGATTCTAAATGGCATAGACAGGTGTGCTTTTGTAGAATGTTTCAAGGAAATAGTGCACTCAGAGGCACAGTAAATAATGATCTGCTCCCTTTCAGTGAACAGGAGAAGAAATTCACTTCAGACAGCCTCTGGCCTAAGTCAATTTCCTAAATGGTGTCTCAGAACTTTGTGCAGAAAATGATACAAAAATGGGTACAGAAAATCATACTCCTTTGTAGGAACAAATTTTCTAAGGGCCAGGTTTGTGAAGGTCGTTAGACAGTGATGTAAATGCAGCTATCTAGCTGCCTTTATCTGAAGAGGTTTTCAAGAGCTTCTAATTGGGGGATTTTCATTTTAAAAGGAGTTAGAGAACCTGGGCACTTATAAAAGTCTAAGCAGATGCCTTTATGGGCCTTATGGGAACTTTGCAGATCTAGCCCTGCAGGGCTGGGGACATTTGACTCTATTCTGTTTTGTCCAGTTGCAGTTCTGCTGTTACACTGAACTAAAAGGTTCTTTTGGAGCCAACTATATGCTGCTCCATCAGAAGATGCAGGAGTGCAACTGTCTTTCTCAAAAAGATATGCTTCACACAAACTACATCTGCAGCTTAAGTGTACATCCTGGCACCATTCAACACTCAAGTTTTTGTACAGCCATATCTAACCATGGTCAATTCACACTTTTCATAACTGATTTAATAAAAGGAAAAAAAAGAGAAGAGAAGAGAAGAGAAGAGAAGAGGAGAGGAGAGGAGAGGAGAGGAGAGGAGAGGAGAGGAGAGGAGAGGA
>JANHFX010016182.1:10163-20569 GCA_027560015.1 Chloroceryle amazona
AAGCTGTTCTAGTTTCCTTTTCTAATCACTAAGTCTCTCTCCCTTATTCCTTTTCCCTTCCCCTTTGGGGAGGGAGGAGGGTTAACAGAGAGCATCTGTTAGGTCTTAGGGGCTGCCCTGACCCTAAACCATGACACCATCCCCCTTAGAATCTAGTTTAAAGCTCTTTCAATGACAATTCTTGTCCCAGGATCCTTTTCCTCCTTTGTGAAAAGTTTACCCCATTTGTTGCACTTGATCAGACCCTTTGGTTCATCAAGCCAAACATCCCTTCTTCGGTCGGAGAGCAAAACACCTATAAAAACACATCACAATAGGACAAGCAGAGGGATATACCTCCCCAGGATGTACTCTCAACCTCCAAAGATCTATGACAGAAGAAATTCCTCAGTCAGTGCTGGTGCCCTTTTATTAAATAGTCCATGCACTTGGACAGCAGTGCCCTGAACCACATAAACTTTGTGTATCCACAACATCTTGCAGCAAGAAATTCTACAGTGTAATAATGCACCACATGAGGAGTCATCTCCTTTTGTTTGGTCTGTACTTCTCACCTGCTACATTAATTTAAATGTCCTGTGTGGTAATTCACTGTCCCTTTTATCCCTACTCATGCCATCCAGGCCAGTGATGATTTTATGGACTTTCACATCTCACAGTCACCTCCTCCTATGCCAAAGAGTTCTCACATACTTAGTCATTTCTTGTACAGAAGGGTGGATTTTACTTACCAAATGTACAGTTTCCATCAAGATTAAAACCCATGACCCTAAGCTTGTGTGACTGAATCTTACATTTATTTAAAACTTCAAAAGCAACAACTTATCCAAATTCCAGTTCTGAATTTCATATTCTAGCCACCCTGCCCACTTTCAATACTCTGTGTTCCTGAGCAGCCATTGGTTCGGAGATTGACTATGGCTATTTTTCAGAACTGACTCAGTTATTTAGAGAAAAAGACATCACAGAACAGGAATTCATATGAGAAGAGGGCAACCCCCATTTCCCAGGCCACATATATTCCAACACAATTCCCTTGCTGTGATGGCATCTTAAGTTCCAAGTGCTTGTGGTGGCTCCCAGGAGGTGTCAGTGTCCAGGTAAAGGCAGGGGAAAGCAGATGGGAATGACTGATCCTTAAGCCCAGAAATGTGCTTGGCCCAGCCCCAACACACAAGGGAACTACATAGCCCCGGCTCCTCAAGGATTCTCACTTCTGTCCCTCAACTGTTCAAGCAACAGTCTGGTGGCTCTAGAATGCAGATTGCTGTAAGGATCTTATGGGGCATTAAGACAAACACATACTTTAAATATAAACAATGACTATACAGCAAAGTGGATTTCTCATATTTTAGTTTCAGGAGAGGAGGGAAGACTGTTTTACTCAAAGGATAGTGTGGCATTTAACTCAGAGTGAAAAAACAATACACCCACTGACAATGTGAAAGCAGGTTTCCCTCCCTGTAATTCTGAAGACTTATTCTTTCATTACAGGAAAGCTACATGCCTCTATGCTTGGAAAAAAAAAAGATCTCCAAAATGTAAGCAACTCTGCAGAAGATTGTGTTTTGGAGAGCAAAAGCCAGCTGGAATAAACCTGTGGTCATGCACAGCTGTTACTCTGACCCATAAGGGAAGCATCAGGAAATATCAGAGCACTTTAAGTTCACAAAACTCAGGAATTCATTCCACCAGTAACAGACAAGCCTGTTAATCAGAATACACTTCATACAGTACTTACTACCAAGCATTCCAGGAATGCCTATATAAACATGTGCTAGGAATGTGGTGTAACGTTAGGGTATCTGAGTACACCGAATTTCAAGACTTCCACTACATCATGACTTCCTTCTCAAACTCTCCTCTCCACCCTACTGAAAAGTTATGGTGAAGTTTAAAAACAAAAAGGTAACACCAACTGCTATCAGAATTCAGGTCACAGCTGTGGACACTGCAAAGTATTTCAGGAGTTTAATACACAAGCCTTCACTGGACTTGTGTCCTGCTTCCCCCTGAAACACTCACACAGTGCCTACTTATAGCCCCTAGAAAGGCAGGATGTGCTTCAGCCAAGAAAGCTAACTTCTTGCCATGCAAGAGTGGGAGGTTTCACATGCCCACCTATCCCCAGCCTCTTCCTCCCTTGCGCTGGCTTTGGCATCCATCCCACCACAAAGAATGCTGATCCGCCTGAATAAAGCGTCTAGAGAAACTTGGGGCTTGGGACTTTTTTTTGCTTGGAACATTTTCTGCCTTGTCAGAGAACTGAACCAGATCACAACGTGCTCAGACCTGATAAATCTGGCTGAGTATGAGACAGACGCTCTCCCTTTCAACAAACTGTTAATTCAGTTTGGACCATCTTATCAAACCCTGCCTGTGAAAGACAGGACCCCATCCTGGTCCACTTTTGTACCAGGCTCCCTCCACACTGGTCTGGCAGCACAAACCCCTGTAGGCCAGGCGTGTGGCAGTACCAGATGGATGCACAGAGCCTCTGCTGCAAAGTGAACTGTATCTCACATATGTCTCTGCCACCCACCAGAAGGCAGCATCTTTGCAAAGCATTTTCAATTCTGAAACAAATTGACCCTCTAAAAACATTCCACCCAAGGGACATCATCTAACACTTAGGACTGCAGAGTCCTGTGGAGGGGGTCATACAGCCACAGAATTCTGCCCAATTGCCTGAAGAGGAAATCACTTTTGCTTCAAGAATTTGGCAGATATGCAAAGTGAACAAGATATTACAGAGACTATAAAAGGTGAATGAGACTATGAAGGACCTGTCCAAGCATTACTACTCTGCTGTGCAGAGCTCTTCATGCCGAGAGAGCCATGATGAGAGATGTCAGAGAGCCATGACCATTTGACCATGGACACTTACATCAAACTTCTGTCGAACTGAAGAAATCTTTTTCTTTCCTTTAGGTTTTCCAGGTTTAGTTGCAGAACCACCTGGCCACGGTAAAGATCCAGCACCTTCTACAAATTGAAAGGAAAAAAACTCTACTCAGTAGATGTTGATGATTTATGGACAGACTGTTCACACAGGAAAACCCTTAACATTTGGTGCCCAGATAAGCCTTAGCCCAAAAAATCAATAGCTATGTCCCAGACAAGGGTCTTCTCAGGGAAGAATACTTTTGTCAGCCCTTCCCTTGCTTTGTCAGACTCCTTCTAGCTTGACTCACTCATGAGCCTTTACTTCATTAGAAATTCCTGTCCATACACCACACAAAAACTTACGGAATGATGACAGATATGAGCACAGTCTCCAAGGAAAGCAACAAGGAATAAACAAGCCATTTGTTCAATAAGGAAGATGACAGGAGCATTACCAGAGGAGGATTCTCCTCCCACCAACACCTAGATTAGGTCAGATGCTCACCAGCAGGATTGAGCAATTTGACTCACTGCATCTGCCTTCACAGCTCCTCACCAGCTTTAGGAAGCTTTGTCTCAGACCTTTGTAAAACATCACAGCTGATAGTTCTTGTTAAACCGAGAGGAAAGAAGGGGGGGGACGAGGGGGGGGGACTGCAAAGGCTGCTGAGCCCAGGAGCAGGACAACACCAACATGAGCAGCGAGCTTGTGACTGACCATTTGGACACATCACCTTGAGGACACAGCTCAGAAATCCACTGTATGCTGTTTGACAGCTACACCTACAGCAGGTCAAACTATGTCCTCAATGATCACACAGCTCTTGGCAAGGATAGCCCAGCAGATTTCCTGCTGGTGCATTTACAGAATCCGTGCACAACTCCTCAGATCCACTTAACGCAACACTGGGGCTTAACACAACATTGCTTACGATGTGCATGTGCAGGCTGACACTGAACAAGAAGCACAACCCAAAGACTGGACAGCCCTCTCGTGGCTACAGAGGCAGCCTCTGCTTTGTGTCACCAGCATCCTCTCTTGGCTTGTACAGACGACCAACCAGCTCCAGCTCCCCTGTTACCACAAGCTGCCACAGCTCAGCACCAGCTTCACACCAACCTGCGTGTTTGCCTCCAACTCTCAACAGCTATGTTTATGTAGCTGTAATCAGGATTCATAAATATAGTTATACTACAACCCTCTTTAAGTGAGTCTGGCTGGAAGTCCTTGGCTACATGGAGCTTCCCATGCTCATGGCTTGAGCACAAGCAGTGTCCTCTGTCATGAAAAAACTTCTAAAACGTGATTTTAAAGATCAGGCTAAACCAGAGGACTCAGTTGAAGTTTTTGAACTGTGAGCTGCTAAGAAGAGTTTAGAAACAACATGCATACAGACACAGGTGACATCTTCCCTATAAAAGAGTTTAGTAAAAAGTTTAATTATTAGAGAGATGAAAACCAATGGTCTACAACAAACACTGTTGTCAAAATCCACTGGTCAATTATATGAAATTAAAACAAAAAAATCTCAAAAAATTCTCCCTCTCCAAAAATCATCAAGCTGATGTGACTACTCATTACTAGAGCATCACAGCAGAGGCACTAATGAGGTGGTGTGGCAAAGCACTGGGAACAATCACCCCAAGGACCACTCTTGCCCCTCGGGACTTACATCTCAGGATCTATCAAAAAAAAAAAAGCTACTTCTCTCACAAGATGTTTTGCTCTTCAGAGACAAATCTTTTCTTCCTCCTCTCCTCCATAGCAGGTCAGACCCCTTATAGGCAGGGGGGATTAGGTGTGTTAAGACCAATTTCAAAACTTTCAGTAAGAGCACATCTCTCTAGCTTGCAATGTCACCCCACCCCAGGCCCTTCCTCCTTGTCAGAAGTGTCACACAGCTCTGCCTCCCTTCAGAAAGTACCCCCAGGGAACTGCGTGAGTAGGTGGTAGAGACAGAGCAAGCAGAGAGGTGGAGGCAGAAACAGCAACCACCCTTCTACCTGACATGTATCACAGGTAAGTAGGCTATAGGAGAGTCTTATTTTTTAAAATGCCTTTACAAAATATAGCAACTTTTAAACTAAATGACAAACAGATTTTTTAGGCTTTGACAGTAGATCTGAAAGATGCAGCTTAAATTGAGTCTCAACTGGTACATTTAACAAATACTTAGCCAGACTTCAAAGAAGGAAAAGGTGAGATACTATCTCCTAGTGCCTATTATAACGAGCCCAGAGCTCCTTTGGCTCCTTTTCCAGGTTTTCATATTACCAAGCCTGACTTGCACTAGATGAAGAAAGCAGAATTTCCATCTGGTATTCTAAGAAAACCATTACTTGCCTTCCTGGCCACAAATGACATGCCTAGGTTGGGTCAGGCATGGAACTGCAGAGGTGTTAGCAGCTTTTATTTAATCTTGCTTACAAGAGAATTAGATGTTAACAAGCCACAATAGCTGCTGACAATGCCTTCAAAGATGAGCAACAGACAAGAATGTTTTTCTAAGAGCTGCTGGGTCTCTGCAAGGATGTAACCAGCCAGCCCAGACAGCGGGTGTCAGGTTTTCCTGACATGCTGCAGGCACACAGGAGGAAAGAACAAAGATACAGACACAGAGAGCTAGGGGAAAGCAACCAGGCACAGGAAACAGGCATTTTCCCACCCTCGCTTATTTTATCTTCAGTTGTTTTGTTGCCCACCACCACCCCCACACCCGTTTTTTTTGTTTTTTTTTTTTCCAATCTTGCAGGCACAAGGGTTGAGGCAAATATATTCTGACCCCCTCTATCAACTCCCACTCTCGTTTTCTTCCTTCTCCCTTCCCAGCTCTCTGGAGAGAAGTGGAATATGAATGACCTGAGCCTGTCTCAGTTAGCCGCCCTTCAAGCAAAGCTTGTGAGCAACCCTGATATAATAAACTACTCCTGCTATTCCAGCAAGAGTTCAGATTCACTGAACACCTCTTAGTTGGCCTCAGAGTAAATAAATCTCTACATCACCAACTCAAGTGCTTGCAGTTGTCTCAGTTTTATTGCTAACACTTAGCAGTTCAAGTGAGATGCGTATTAACTCAAGAAACCTTGCTGACATGATTGGTTGCAATTGTCCAAACAATTATCCTGCGCTGCATAAAAGGATGCCTGGCCAGCATCTCTGAGTAGGCAATTCTGTCCCTCTGCTCCAGTGAAATCAGACCTGCAGTACTATGTCCAGTTCTGGAGTCTTCAGCATGAGAAGGATTAGGTCTAAAGGGGGCCATAAAAATGATCAGGAGGCTAGAACCCCTCTGCTCTGGAGAAAGGCTGAGAGTTGAGGTGGTTTAGCCTGGAGAAGAGAAGGCTCTGGGGAGACCTTTCAATGCTTCAAGGGGCCTGTCAGAAAGATAGGGACAGACTTTTTATCAGGGCCTGTAGTGACAGGACAAGAAGTGATGGTTTTAAACTGAAAGAGGGAAGATTCAGACTAGAGAGAAGGAAGACATTTTGTATGTTGAGGGTTGCAAGACCCTGGCCCAGGGTGCCCTGAGAGGTGGCTGATGACCCATCCCTGGAAACATTTCAGGTCAGGCTGGACAGGGCTCCGAGCAACCTGCTCTAATTGCAGATGTCCCTGCTCAGTGCAGGGGGGTTGGACTGGATGACCTTGAAAGGTCCCTTCCAACCCAAACCATTCAATGATTCTATAAGCTGAGTGAGCAAGCCCATTTGACATTAAAAAAGGCTTTCAACTGGAGTTCCTCTTGATGGAATTTTTGGGGGAACAAAAACCCCCCAGACATAATTCAGAAAAGCACTTCTGAAAATATTGGTAAAAAGAGAATACCAAAGAAAACAATTTTCTTGTAATAGGACTTGGGGTGGTGTAGCCAACCTGAATCACCATTAAAGCACCCTCTAGTATTTTGGGCAGCATATTTCTGGGAACTTCCTCCCTTCAGGCACTTTAACAGCTCCCCCAGCCACACAAGCTTGATGCCACTCAAGTATTTATGAGTGTCTTTACAAACATGGCTACAAAGGGAACAACATCACCCATTTTTTTTAAGAGGGCAGAGAAGACAGATTCAGCATTGCTCAGGATCCTGCTGTGGCCTCAGTGGGAGCTCAGCAACTGGTCATGCACACCAGAAAAGATAGGAACTTCCTCACCATCATCAAGTCCTAAGGATCTCATGCCACACAGGCTGTTAAAGTGGGATTTGAAGTTCTCATAACCCACAGCCTGAGCAGATGATGGGGGAAATGGAAAGTACTCTCACAAAGGGCCACATTCACCCAGTGTTCCCTGTCAGCCCAGGTGGAACCACTAAAACCAGAGGCAGCAAATTTTTTTATTGGATGGGTTTATCTGCATGGTTCAACATATAGAATTATTTAGGTTGGAAAAGACCTTGATGATCATCAAGTTCAATGGTTAACCCAGCACTGACAAATCCACCACTGTCACGAAGCACCCCATCTACACATCTTTTAAATACCTGCAGGGACAGGGACTCCACCACTGCCCTGGGCAGTGTGACTGTATGTTAGAATGACTCCTTAAAAATACCATCCCCAAGGTTTCCCAATCCAAATGCCAAAATATCAAATGCACATTTAATGCTGTCAACACTATTTATTTTAATCCAAAGTAACATTTTAAAGATGATTCTCCCCCCACCATCTCTCACACGAAGGTGGAAAGTCCATGCATCAGTAACCCTTGTGATGGTGTGTCAAATGCAAACAGACTTGTTTAAAGTCACTTGTTTCCATGACTTATGAAGTAAACACCTTCTACCCAAAAGACAGTGGTGTAGACAAAAGCCCATTAGCTTTCCATTCTTACATGGGAAAAAAAGAAACAACAAAAAAACAAATGCAGAAAGAAAAAAAAAAAACCACCAAAAAACACAGACAAAAGCCCAACAAAAACCTAGCATATGTCAGACTGGCACCTACAGGGAGAAAACGAAATCTAGACCGAACATCATCTACTATTCCATTTGTACTGCACTTTCCTGGGCTTACAGGTACAACTTGTACTACTCCAACACTCTCATCAGCTCAGAGAACATGGGCAAACTCTCCCTCCCACTCCTAATTTAGACTCAGGTACTTCAGGTAATACTCACAGGGGCATCACCAGTCTTGAGCTTTCTTTTTATAATCCAACTGTAGGTACCCAGAGTCAAAAGCAAGGAGCAGAAAGATTTAGATATAAATGTTCTGAATCGCATGAATGCAGACCCCTAAAGAGGGCAAATCTAACACTCAGGAGGTGTCTGTAAAGTTCAAAAGCAAACAAAGCAAGTTTGGAGGTGGGGGAGGTTGCCCTTTAATTAGCACAGCTGCTATAGTTAATGATCTGCAATGACAAAGAGCTGTGGAGATACCTGAATTCTGCAGGTTTTCTTTCCCCAAGCTACATCAAGCACTGCAAGAACAGGTATTCTCTCAAAAAACACTCATCTCTCAGCCTATCAGAGGTGTAACAGTTTTCTCCCACTTACTACCCAACAGTTTCATATCTTGAATTGCAGCCCAACTGTCCCAGCTATCAGATTTTGTGATTGAGAGTTCTCCTGAAGACCAAACCACTTGATGACAACCGCTAAGTGCTTACAAAGTTAAAAGGTTCACCATCTGCAGAAGATTGGGTTAATTTGCCCCAGCACAATTAAGACTCACTAAACACTCCCAGTAAGCATTTTTCTATCAAATATGTACTTGATTTCAAGTTCAGTCAGCAACCCAGCTCCCCAAAACGATACCCCCAGCAGAGATAAGAACAAAGAGTGTCACCAAGTTCAGAAGACAGCATAAGCGGTAAGCAAAGCAGATCAAAGACAAAGCAACATCTCCCTTTACACATCAGCTCATGGCATACACCCAGTCCAGAAATCAAACCAGCTTATCACACGCAGCAATCCAGCATTAGCCTCTCATCATGCGCACACAGCTTATTTATAAAAGCATCACTGCTGTAATCAGCTAGATCACTGCTTTGCCACCCTTTTACCTGCCTGGCAAAAAGAACGCGAATATCAAGTCTCAGAAAACGTGGAGCACTTTGTACAAAGCCCACCAAACACTGGCATGGTAAAGCATTACTACACAATTGTTCTTAATGAGGCTTCTCGGGACTTACCTGGTGCAGAAACCAAGATCTGACATCGGGTAAGAATAGCCAGGAGGAAATCATTGTGAGAGTGGACTGTGTAAAGACAGACAGGTTGTTAGCAGCAGGTCAGTGTCCAGTGTCACATTTTCCCCACATGCTTTGCTACACAGGCACAAAACCTGCTACTACCGCACTAACAAAAAGAATACAATGGAAGGCATGGACACAAGTCAGGTCAGCGTGCCACACACACAAACCCAGCCCTGCAGCAGCCAACACGAAATAGCCGGAGCATTTAGCAAATCCAAGGAGGATCAGCTGCCCCTCCTGCCACGAAGGCTTCTGGGAACAAGGCTTTTGGGTTTGCTAAAAAAGGACCAGTAAAAGCCAGCCCCAGGAAGTTGAATCAAGCAGGTTCTAGATAAAACACAAGTGTTCTTACAGAAAGGTTATTGGTGCATAAACCAAGTAGTTGCAGATTAGAAAGAACAAAAACTCCATAATAAGCGTCAGAGGGTTACAAGACCTTATTGAGCTTCTGAATCCAAGCACCAACAAACCCACTGCCCTTTCCCGCAGGGATCACAAACACAAAAGTCAGGAAACCCCACAATGCTTTCAGCAACGCCCACTAACAGGCCTGTAGAGATGCGAAGAAAAAAAGAATCGTGCCCTTCAGCAGTCAAACCTGCCACCCACAAAGGCCAGGAAGGGGACCTGTCTGCTGCAAAATCACTTAGGTGAATTCAGCTGTTGGGACGGCACCAGTTCCATCCCAACCAAAGGAAAAGTATGAAAAGAACTCTGTCTCTTCGGTGACATAAAAACAAACAAAAAAAGCTTTTTGGCTGCCAGGACAGCACATTTTACCTTTTTACTGTTATCTACCCAAGGCCACATTGTCTGATGGCGCTGGGCTACAAAGGGACTTCCATCGGCAGGCGACGACACCTCCCACCTTTTTAATTCTATTGCTACTGGAGCCCTGGTCATTCTTATTTCACTCACAACAATTCGCCCGGTCGGGGAGCAACACGCAGCTTCCCCCCAGCCCTGGCAGGGGCGAGACAACCCTAGAGCCGGCAGGAAAAAAAAACAACACAGAATGTCTTGTTACCATTGTCTTGAGTGAGAAGCCTGCGCGCTTCCAGGTCAAACTCCTCCTTACTGATCTTCTGCTTGAACCAGAGCTTCAAGTTGGCCCAGTACCTAGTGAAGAAAGGGGCAGGTGCAGGCACGGACGAAAAGTGTCGTTCCTAATCCTGCTGCTTTCCCGCAAAGCGCCCCGCGGCCGGGCCAGCGCCGAGGCTGCTGCGCACAGGCAGTAGCGTGCACGCCCCCTTTAAAGGCCAGTAGAAGACGAAGGGGCCACGCAGCACCCAGGATCGGCCCGGCGGGGCACCCCCACCGCGAC